>CAJHNH020001957.1:178265-195765 GCA_905116865.2 Candidula unifasciata | reverse complement strand
ACTTCTTCTTCGCCCTCTTCTTCTTTCTACTCTCCCCTCCCTCTCTAAAAGGTTAAAGGTTAAAGTTGAGAAGATCTACATCCATTGCCTCAGGGTTTTATCCCAAATGGCTCGGTCTCTCTCCACAAAACGGCTAGCCACATGTAGAGAAGCACCAACCCCGTAGCTCAGGCGACGTTCTCCGTAAAAATTGCACTCTTGAACTGAAGGGCGCAGCCGTGGAACGAACCCACGACCTTCAGAGCGATACTTGATGATTTTCAGTCGTTCTAAGTGGAAAGTAAAAGGGCGTTTAGACGACTCTTTAATTGGCGGACGGTATACTGAAAGTGAATATACATGGCTAAGCGGTTGACTCGACCTTTGATGACAGTGGACAACTGAGCCTGTTCCATAGTTTCTAAGGTCGTTGATGAAGTGCTATAGTCTCTGTGGTTTAACGGTTGACTCGATCCTTGATGATAGTGGACAAGTGAGCCTGTCCCAGGGTTTCTAGGGTCGACGATTGAGTGCCATAGTCTGTCTCTGTGGTTGAACGGTTGACTCAACCTTTTATGGTATTTGGCAAGTGAGCCTGTTCCAGAGTTTCCAAGGTCGTTGATGGAGTGCCATAGTCTCTATGGTTAAGCGGTTGACTCGACCTTTGATGGTAGTGGGCAAGTGAGCCTGTTCCAATTTCTAAGGTCGTTGATGGAGTGCCATAGTCTCTATGGCTAAGCGGCTGATTAGATCTCCGACGGCTGTGGGTTCTGTACGGGACTCTACCCTTCGGTTGGGAAGCGCAAATGTTCCAGAGATTCTGAAGTCGTTGATGGCGGTTACAGAGAATATCTGTTGGCAAAACGCTTTTCTGCAGAGACAGACCGAGCCGTATGGGACACAGCTCTTTGCAAGTAAGTCAAATCTGACATCTTTAAGCACACCCCCCCCCCCCTCCTTCCCCCGTGTGGGTTACCAAGTCCCATTGTGGGTAAAACACAAATAGATCCTACAAGTTGTGTCGTAAAAGTCGACTAATTGGGGGCTTCCTTTGAAGTTGACATGCATTTATGCCTGAGAGGCAAGGAATCAACTGTCTGTTTACAAATATGGCAGTTCTTTAAAACAGATTTGCAAGCAACGTTTGGGTTCTGGCATAAAACTAATGTTCGGAAGTGGACGAACACCGAGAACCTTCCGCCTGAAGAAGAACCACCCTATTCTAAGAGTTTAAACAGAAATGTGTCAGAAAATGAGTTTCCACTTCATTTCTGTGTGACATACCTTTCAAGAAATGTAATGTTTAACTGCTCACCTATTGCAACTCTCAGCGAAAGATCTTATCTCATGGTTTACCAATCAAAACTCACCATTGGAAAGTCGGGCCTGGAGAATCACAGACAAGCACCCACCCGTACACAGGGTGCCAGCGTCACTTGTGTCCCAGTTAGACTGCATTAGCGCCTTGTATTTCCCCAAGTGCTTGTCAGAGAGATAAGTTGTTTATGTAACGTCTGCTGACTGACGCTGCTGGCACTCTGACCTCCAGTCTCCGTGGCTTTCGCTGTTTAGGGGAATAAGGGGGGGGGGGAAAGATAGAGAGAGAGAGGAGTGACAGAAGAAGGGAGAGAAGGAGAAAGACAAGGAGGGAGAGAGATGAGAAAAGAAGGAAGAGGATGCGAGAGAGAAAGAGAGAGAGAGAACGAACGAACGAACGAACGAACTTTATTTTCAAAGGGTTACAAATTAGGCACGCAGGCCTGTCTTACATTCGGCCCTTCAAAAGAGAAGGAGTGAGAGAGAGAGAGAGAGGAGGTAGAAATGAAGGAAAAAAAGAGAAAAGAAGGAGACAGAGAAGGAGACATACATTTAGAAAGACAGAGAGGAACAGAAATAGAGAAGAAACAGAGAGGTAGAGAAAGCGAGACAGAGAAAGTGAGGACCATAGTGACAAACATATAGAGAGAGTACAGAAATGGGCCGATACAGTAAAGGTAGAAAGATATAAAAGGACAGCTAGACTATCTGAAGAAATAGAGAGAGAGATAAAGAGAGGCAGAGAGAAAGTAGAGATACAGAAAGAGTGGGGAGGGGAAAGGGAGGACGAACAAAGAGAGGACATAGAGGAACAGAGATGTAACGGAAAATATAAGGGAGCTCAACGCAACATGCAGACTGAGCAGAAAGGTATACGGAGAAGGGGTACTGATCGATATTTAAACAGAGGTAGATAAAGAAAGAGAGAGAGAAGGAGAGAGAGAGAGAGAGGAGAGAGAGAGAGTGAGAGGGGGAGAGAGGATGAAAAGACAGAGAACGCCGATAAGGATGACGAGGCTAGTGGGAAAGGTAACTGGGAAAAAATAACATGCGACACAGAAAGAGGCACATAAAAGCTCTCTGTCCTCATCTTTAGCAGCAAGCGAAGAGTTTCAATTCCGATGATACCAGTAACTCTCTGATTGTATGTCCGTCTCGCCTTTCTCATTGAGTGTTAAGCGTCGGCCAGATTCTCTGGTAACTCCTCGCAGCGAAATTCTCCTCAGACCGTAATGACCTCTCTGTGCCTCCGCACTGTTCACTTGCTCCTGAAGGACCTCTACGACATTTAGATTGTTATACATCAGTTTACACTAAGTGGTGCTGTACCGGCCAGTCCATATTTCTGCTCATTTCCCAACACGCCGGCTTGACCTGAAGAAAATATCCAAAGGGTGCTAACTATCAGGGACCTCTGAAGGGATGCTTGCCACTCTGCACAGAGTATGCCAGTTTCCACCTATTGTATCGATTCTTAATTCAACATTCAGCTGTGAAAGAAAAAAAAATGCAGAGGCACTTGCAGATTTCCAAACCCTAAGCTGCCCATTAGGTAGCTTATGCACTAGGTTGGTGCAAGAAAAGAAGTCATAAGCATGGCTAAACACAACAGATATCCTGGTCAAATACTGTATCTGAACGTATATGTTAGACACCCTTAATTCTTTCGGTAATAAACTTTACTTACTTTAATATCCTTTTATCCTAAGCATTTTTTTTTACATTTTATTTCTTCTTTTTTTGTGTGTCTCACCGACAGCAGGTTGTAGCTCAGTGTCGTAGTTTTGTCGTCTCACCAACAGCAGGTTGTAGCCCAAAGTCGTGGTTTTGTCATCGCACTGACACCAGGTTGTAGCACAGTGTCGTGGTTTTGTCGTCTCACTGACAGCAGGCTGTAGCCCAGTGTCGTGTTTTTGTCGTCTTTTGTACGTCTCACTGAGTACCAGTTTTGTCTTCTCACTGATACCAGTAGTAGCGCAGTGTCGTGGTTTTGTCGTTTCACTGATACCAGGTTGTAGCCCAGTGTCGTGGTTTTGTCGTCTCACTGACAGCAGGTTGTAGCCCAGTGTCGTGGTTTTGTCGTCTCACTGATACCAGGCTGTAGCCCAGTGTCGTGGTGTTGTCTTCTCACTGATACCAGGTTGTAGCCCAGTATCGTGATTTTGTAGTTTCCCTGATACCAGGTTGTAGCCTTGTGTCGTGATTTTGTCGTCTCACCGATACCGGGTTGTACCCCAGTGTCGTGGTTTTCTGTGTTTGTCTTGTGCTTCTCGGGTGGTTTCGCGATGAACTTGTTCATCTGTTTTTGCAGGGTTCGACTATCCTATCTATCCATTTCTGTCTTGGTCTTCCCCACCTTCCTCCCAGGTGTTCTGCAGTAACAAGTCTGATGTGCAGTTTGGCCTCACTGCATTCTCATTTCTGTTTATAAATATCAAATGTCTATGTACAAGTAGGTTTCATTAAATAATACCAGTATCAGAGGAGACAGTTACAGTAGGGCTTTTGAGCTGAAATGCTATAGAACGATTCTCAGAATATCTTGGATGAAAAAGAGGAGAAATAATGACATTTTGAAAGATCTGAACATCAAGGAATATTGGCTAATTAACAGCATCCTGTCTCGGAAGCTGAAATATTTTGGTCATATCAAGAGCCACAACGAATTGGAAAAAATTATAGCAGAAGGCATGGTACCAGGAAGGAGGGGCAGGAGAAAACCAACACGAAGATGGGCACAGGATATAAATGATTGCATGAGGTGAGAGAGCTGGCGAGGGACCGAGTTTCTTTCAGGCAGACTGTGACGAGAGCGACGTTCTGCAAAGGACCTGCTACATGATGATGAGTTACAGTAGCAAGCTACTCAGATTAAAGGTTAAAGTTTATCATTGCACTGAGTTTTATCCCATATGGTTCGGTCTCTCTCCACAGAACCGCTAGCCACCCCGGAGAGCGCCGCACAGAGCACGATCTCCGTAGCTACGGCGACGATCCCCATGGATCTTCGTAAAAATTACACTCGTGAACTGAAGGGCGCAGCCATGAAACGAACTCACGACCTTCAGAGCGCGAGGAAAACGGCTTGACCATTTTGTGACGGAGACCCCCTCAGATTAAAGAGTTAATGTAACAACCAAACAAGACGGAGCTCAGGTGCCTTGAGCCCTTCCCCACAACATTTCTTGGGAGCTGACACCCATGTGAAGAGGTTCTCGTTTCAAGTATTTGTTTATACATCTCATTTTATTTCAAATACATTGATGATTGCTATTTGATTTTCTGCACACAATAACAATAATTATTTTGTCACTATTATTATTGTGCACCTAAACAAATCTGAACTCTTTCTGTCCCACCCAATGTGCGTTGCGTAAAATACTTCTCTACATGAATACCAGCGATGGTGTAATGTGTTCAGCGTCTCTCCCCCCCCCCACACCCCCCTCGCGCGCCCTATTTTACTATTGGTCAGTGAGCACTAAAGATATCTGGCCTCCCCATTTGCTACTTGCACTACATAATATGCTTGTTTGACAGTAATGCATTTGCTACTTCTCATACAGGTCATTGTCCCAGCCCTTTTTTGTGTGGCTGCATAAAGTTCTTTTGAATATAATGTGGTGGTTTCCTGTTGTCTTCCACACCCCATCCTGGGAGTATTTGAACCACTCCCTTGGACAGAAATTTCTGGCTGTCAGGACAAATGAAGTCCCTTCTCCGTTCAGGTGCAGACTGTCAACTTTACTCGTCCCCCTATCTCCGTTAGCCACACCGAGGTGTGTTTGCCGTTCTCTACCAAGAGGAGGTGCAGTTGGAGATTTCCCCCTTCACTGAGTTTGAGACCGAGGTGGCATTTCTCAAACCAGGTCCGTCTGACCTGTTTGGCCTATAAATAGAGAAGGCCGTGCTCGAACCATCTATGTCAGCGAAGGTCGAGGGTCGAACCAGCCTTTTGATGGTCGAACCAGCCTTTCTCATAGATCGTCTAAGACCATCGGAAAACACATATTCACCGAAGTTATGAAGTGACAACAAAAATAATTTTGTGGTTTGGGGACGAAGATCTGGGAAGATGCGTGAACGCCTACGACAGTCGACCGGGTATTTTGGAAACTGACTGACTGACTGACTTTCTATCCCACCAGGACATCACATAAACGAAAAACACCCGATGACACAAAGTGCCACCACGTTGATGAGGATCGCCGTGGAGAGGTCCCAGAAACCGCGTTCATACAATTGGCCATATTTATGGGCTGCCTATATTGAAGCCCCTGGTAAAAGCCAGGGTGGGGCTTCAAACAACAAAAAATTTCGTCCTAAAAAGGACGAAACACTTAACTTGGTTTGGTTATTTTGAAGGGTATTTTGGAAATAAATGAGTAACAAGAATACAAACACAAATAAAACAAAACACGTTCACATAAAAGTAGCATACCAATTTTATTTCATTTCTGAAAAATATGTAGAAAAAAAAAAAAAAAATCACACAACAAGCGGCACTTAAAGGTCAAACTAACACATGCCAAAACTGAAAATGTTCAGTAGTCACTGAGAACAAGCACAGGTAAACATACGTTGTATATTTACAGCTTTAAAAAAAAAAAAAAACATTGCAAAGTTAACAAACACAAACTATTATTACTGTGAACATACTTACCAAAAAAAAAAAAAATTACAATTTTTTTATTTATTTATTTTGTCTTCTGACCCGACCTGTAACTCAGCTATGTTTCGTGTCATTGTAATGTTTCGTATCATTGTAATGTTTCGTGTCATTGTAATGTTTCGTGTCATTATCTGGTTGCCTGTTACATGAACAGTCTACTGTGAGACACTGCCTGCCCCTCCGCTCTTTTGGTCTGGTTAGCATACTTTGTACTTTGACACTCCCTTGCGGCTTCAAATGACGCATTCAGGACTGCAATAGTAAGTACGACAGTCTCCATGTCAAAGTCGTCAAGCCGTTTGCCTTGTAGTCTGAAGGTCGTGGGTTCGTTTCACGGCTACGTCGTTCGGTTTGCATGTTCAAATTGGCTGGACTTGAAATAGCTGAAGTGTGTGTGCACGCGCGAGGGTGCGTGAGTGTGATTATGCGCGTTCGATCTGTATAAAGGAGCTACAGGTGTTATTTGAAAGCAAGAAAGTAGCAAGTCAAAACAATGTTTGAAGCTGGGGCGTCAGTAGTTAAACCAAAAAGAGAATAAAATACAAAACAATACTGACTGAGAAAATAATGACAGAGCTATACAATGGTACAAACATAATTAACCAAGATCCAGAAAAACAATGTAGATCAATTTAAAAAAAAAACTAAAGCTGGAAAACCAAACTGTATTATGACTATTTCTATGACATGGTGCTGAAAGCTACTTGGGTATCCTTTACTGGACATCAAAAGCCAGCATCAGAATGTGTTGACTGCTTGTGTTTTACTAGACAATTGTACATTAAATCGTTTGCACATTGGTTTTCTTAACGGCCCAAAGTTCATAACTCTGAAAAAATGAACGCAAAGCCTCTGCTGTCAAATTGCATAAGTAGCTTTCGATTCAAGAGTGTCGGATTTGTTAGTAACTGAGTTCACTACAAAGACATACTCACGAAATTTCTAGTGGAATGATACAAAGAAAAAATGAAGTCAAAACGAAAAACAACACACACATACAAAGACAGGGAAAAAGGTGGTGCTTAAAAAAGAAGCTACTGCAGAATACATAATAAATAACGCAATTAACAATCTTTGAAAACTAGAATATGAAAGTAAGCAACAAATTGAAAAGCATTGTGTGAAATAACCAACATACTCGGAATAACACAATATTTGGGAAACAAACAAAATGGCAATATCAGAAAGTGATAGTGAACAACAAGCTTGTAATACTGAAAAGTTAGAATAAACCACAGTGTGGGGAAATTTTGTGAAGGAACCAACTGCCAATTACCCCTTTATTATACGACTGAGGATTTACGGCAGCATGGCTAGTGCTGTCGCCACGACTGTGCAGGTGAAAATTTTATTTTGCCCCTGACAAAAAAAGAAATCCCCCAGCCCTACCGCGGAATCGAACCCGGGTCTCCAGCTTGAGAAAAGCGTTCTAACCATTCGGCCAGCCGCTCCTCGATAGGAAATACATTTATCTGTCTCCCAAATTGTTAAATACTGGGGTGAGTATTACAGGGGATGCCTCGGGTGCACTTAGGGGCAATGACTGAAGATACGGCAGCGGTGGAGACAAAGATGAAGTACAAGACGGGATATTAAAAATAGGGTTTTAGTTAGAACCATATTTTCACAAGATCTACATCTAGGACAGCGGTAGAAACCAAGATGGGGAAGAGGACAGGAGAATAAGACTTCATTTCACTATTGCAGGCAAAGCTGGGCATTAAATCCAGTAACATAGAAAACTTGAGGAAAATATATATCTATAATAAGATCTATAAAACGGATGTGCACTCAACATTCAAATTCTGGAACGAGACTAAAATTAAGAATTGGACAAATAATCAGAACTTTCCGCTGGAGTTTACAGCCCGTGAACGCTAAGAAGAATGAGAATAAAAATAAGAATAGTAAGAAGGAATATACGTGTATTCACTGATACAGAGGGCGAACAAGGCAGACCATCAAGATTACTTCCAAACTGCCCAGTGTTGAATGATATAGTTTGTCTACAGGGCGGATCAAAAGACACGAATGACTCAGTCCAAGTTTGAGCATCTATGAGTCAGTGTCAGCAAACCATGTGTGACTAAATGCCTACATAACGTGCGATGTTAGTGCTTGAAACAAGGTACAACGCTGATTGGGCGGGGGAAGTGGGGGAGGGTGTTGATGACAGAAGACATATATAATCCTATAAGCTGTCGTGCTGACGTCGGACACTTAGATTGAACAGAGCATATATCGTGACCTAGATTTAAACGTATACCCTGCAATTACCGTCATTTTCAGCGTGACGAGGTATGGGAAGAGAAGGAGAACAAGAAAAAGTAAAAGACAGAAAATGGGAAAGGACAGGGAAGAGAAATGGAAAGGAAGATGAAAAAAAAAAAAAAAAAGACGAAATTGTGAAGAAGAAGCAGCAGCAGAAGAAGGAAGACGAAGTTAAAAAAACAAGAAGAACAAGTCAAAAGAGCAGTTACGTCCAAGAGTCTACACAGTTAAGCAGGAGCTGGTTAAGGGCCAAGGAAAACAGAAAAAAAAGGAGAGCGTAGAAAAAATTGTGATATTTGAAATGAACAAGGCCAACATTGTAAAGTATCATATAAATTTATCACAGTCGCATCATTGCATGTGGGGGCAGTCCTATGCAAGATCAGTCCTCTAATGTAGTAGCAATCTTAAGGAACATCTACTGATTGTACTCAAACGAAGTTAGTTATAAATAGTTTAACGTCTCCAGTCTTGACCCTGATAACATCAGATGGAAGAAGTATTAAAGAAGTTAAATGTCGAATAGCTCAAGCAAAGGCAGCATTTTACAAACCGAAGAATATTTTATGAAATCTTTCTTTGTTAATTGAGATAACAAAGAGAATTTATAAAAGCTATATAAATCATTTCTCGATATACGGAAGTGAATCATGGATAGTTGGTAAATTAGTGAAAACTTTTTTGGAAACTGCGGAGACGTGGTTTTACAAACGAATGAGGGGAATATCCCGGACAGATAAAAAGGGTAATGATGACGTCTTTAAAGAAACTGACTCACGAAGAGAACTGAGTGCCCAAATCAGAAAGAGACAATCTACATTCTTTGGTCGTGTGATGAGAAGGAGAAAACTAGAGTACATCATGACAGCAGGAAAGTTGGAAAGGAGGAGAGGTAGAGGAAGACCTAGAGAAAAGTTGCTGGGCAGTTTGATATCCTGCCATGGAGGCTCATTTGTGTCAGAGTTGCATGAAAGACAGAAGGTTGTGGATAGATATGAATACCAATGCCACACAGAATGGACTTTAAGAATAATAATTTTGAATTCGATGCTAGCAAATGTGTGCTTCACCAGGATTTATTCCCAGGTCCCACAGTCGGTGTTAAAACAAGTTAATTTTAATGGTTATGAGCAAAAGATCTGGACAATCGGAATCGGAACTCTTCGCTTGCTGCTGGAGATGGGGATTGAGCACTTATAGGAGTGTCCCAAGGGCTATGATTCTTAATTCAACATTCAGAAGATCTGGTACACACTAAAAAAAATCAGAGGGAGAGCAAGAAAAATGTATAATCAAACTATAGCCGACACCATTTGTACTGGAACTCGGCGAAAGCTGCTAAAGATGGGGATGGAGTGTTTATGGGAATGTCTTGTGTTCTAATGACAGTTCTTAGCTCTAAACAATTTGATACGAATATTGCATGAGAACAAGAACGCAAAATTAAATCAGACATCAAATAAACAATCAGCATATGTATCCAAAAGGGACCTTTCTACAATTTACATAAATACCAAGAAATCAGAATGTATACAGGAATAAGGTCACTAACACTGTAACGCGGCGGATTCTTTGAACAAAGTCTTTTTAGCAACCTCGCTGAGACAGCGTAGTTGACTGACACATAATATAAGGCTGTTTTTATAAAGTGCATAGGAGTGAACGAAAATTCTCATTACAAAGTAAACTGTGAATGAAGAATAAATATATTCAATGTATAGTTAAAGATTTATGAACAATCAAAAAAAAAAAAAAAAAAAAACAAGGAAAGGAAGAGATACTAAAAAGCAGTGCATTTCTCCTAAGGTTATTATAACACACACGCAAACACATTCATACACACACTTCGACGTGAACTCAAGCATATGAAAGCATGGCCTTGTCAAAGGACCGCCCGTGTGTTACAGGAGCTCTCACAGGAAGCAAAGAATACTAACACTGCACTGCACCAGACATGTCGTAAGAGGCGACCAAGGACAGGGATAAGTTTGGAGTTGGCTACCTCATAGCGTACAAAATAAACAGCCACAAAAACCAACCAGCTATGTAAAGATCTACAGGACGGACGATTTGGAGTGAGTAGATGTAGGGTCTATGCTTCACTGGTAAAGGGAAGAATAAGAGGAAGGAAGAAGACTCACAGCAGAGGAGGAAGAGGAGAATAAGTATTAGTAGTAGTAGTTGCAGCAGCAGTAGTAGTAGCAGCAGCAGCAGTAGCAGTAGTAGTAATCGTAGGAGGAGGAGAAGGAGTAGTAGGAGGAGTAGTAGTAGGTAGTAGGAGGCGTAGTATCAGAAGGAGGAGGAGGAAAAGAAAATAAGGCTACGTGAATCATAAGGCAACAAAAGAACAGGCAGATTGGTCTTGTTGCACTGACGTGCTGTGATTTCAGCTTGTCTCAAACCCACATGTCTTATCTCCTTATTTACTATTCTCTCTCTCTCTCTCTCTCTCTCTCTCTCTCTCTCTCTCTCTATCTCCCTCTCTACGACACATTTTATGTTTGTCTCTACAACACCCCGCTCCCCCTTTTTTGTTCTCACTGTCTATTACACTATAACTCTCTCTCTCCTCTCTCTCTCTCTCTCTGTGTGTGTGTGTGTGTGTGTGTGTGTGTGTGACACTCTCTCAACTATTCCGAAACTGCCCTTCGACACGCAGGCGCGCTCTCTCTCTTTCTCTGTCTCTCGCTCTTTGTGATTCGAATTCTCTGTCTATATGTTTTTTACGTCTCTACAAACATCTCTCACTCTCTCTTTCTTTATTTATAATCCCATTTGTCTTTAACTGCCTTACCCCCCCCCCCCCCCCAACCACACACAAGTGTGTAAAATATGTGCTAATATGAACACTTTAAAATTTACAGGTGCTATTATTGCAACGATTTATACATGTACTCACAAATATTACTTTTAAATTTGTTTTCAGTTTGAGTAGTTTGAACTTCTTACTAAAAAACAGGGACTGATTTTAGCATTCTCAAAGAAAAACCAGTGAACATAATTATCATAAAGCAAAATAAGACTTATATACACATACCTCCTCTGAAGGTCCAAAGATGGACAAAACGGTTTATTTGAAAGATTAAAATAAAAGTTCATTATTTATCACAAAATAAAAATCACTTATCATTTTATATGTGTGGAGGAGAAGAAGGGATATGTTCCACACATTTTTAATTTTAAAACACAAGAATTCTTCAATATTTAAGCACTATAATTTCAGGAAATGATCAATGTTTTTACACATGTCTAGCAACTGTAAATAAACAAAGAAATTAAAAAAATATATTTATGTTTATGGTACTTATTCATATCACTTGTTCCCTTAAAACATATTATAGTTTTGACTCATTGACTGTGTTTTTACTCTCGGCTGTTACCTCCAGGTTTAATCACGGTAATTTTTTAATTCTTAATAAACAGTTACTCAACATTTAAGCACTCTAATTTCGGTCTGTTTATAATTTGATTGAATCCTCTTAGACAAGCGGTTCTCAACCTGTGAATCGCGACCCTGCTGAGAGTCGAACGACCCTTTCACAAGAGTCGCCTAAGACCATCGGAAAACACATATTCATTGAAGTTACAACGAAAATAACTGTATGGTTGGGGGGTAGCCACAACACGAGGAACTGTATTAAAGGATCGCGGCATAAGGACAGTTGGAAACCACTGTCTTAGACTAAGGAAAAAAGATGGAATTTGTTCACCCTGTGCTATGGCACCAATGTTATCCAGTCATACAGCCTTAAAACTGTACAAGGCAATGTGCTTAGAACTAAAGAGTGACACCCGCTGTATAAAAATATAGGCTAGGAAATATGCGCAAAAAGATTCTGTAATTTGAATTAATATCCAGTTTTTTTTTTTTTTTTTAACAAGAGACCACTCTTTAGACAAATAATTCAACGTTCTTGTGGCTGAGAACATTCTTCCGGACTAGTAACCAGAGGCTTTTATGTTTTGCTTTAACCACAGACCAATCTTCGCGACAATCAATTTCAGACTTTTGTGACCACAGCCCAATCTTCAAGACGAACAATTTCAGGATTTGTGACCACAGACCAATCTTCAGGACCAACAATTTCACGGTTTTTGTAACCAAGATCAGTTTTCGTAACTAATAATTCCAAGCCTTTGTGACCACAAACCAGTCTTCGGAACCAATAATTCCAAGCCTTTGTGACCACAAACCAGTCTTCGGAACCAATAATTCCAAGCCTTTGTGACCACAAACCAGTCTTCGGAACCAATAATTCCAAGCCTTTGTGACCACAAACCAGTCTTCGGAACCAATAATTCCAAGCTTTTGCGACCACAAACCAGTCTTCAGAACTAATAATTCCAAGCTTTTGTGACCACAAACCAGTCTTCGGAACCAATAATTCCAAGCTTTTGCGACCACAGACAGGTCTTCAGAACCAATAATTCCAGGCCTTTGTGACCACAGACGGGTCTTCAGAACCAATAATTCCAGACCTTTGTGACCACAGACGGGTCTTCAGAACCAATAATTCCAAGCTTTTGTGACCACAGACGGGTCTTCAGAACCAATAATTCCAAGCTTTTGTGACCACAAACCAGTCTTCAGAACCAATAATTCCAGGCATGTGTGACCTTACACCAGTTTTTGGATCCAAATGTCTACACATTGGAGCCAGGAGACCAATAACTGTAACCATTATCTTTGTGATTAAATGTTTTGTTCCATATTGTACATACATAATTTAACAATATTTAGTCTGCAGCCGAAATGTAGTATTTACAATGCTTGGAAATGTTTAACGTAAATCGCTAACAATTATAAAAAACAACTCATTGGTTTAAACATTGAAAACCAATCAATGTTACTGTGTATCCGCGAACAAAATTCACAAGACATACAAATGTAGGACTAGACACTTGTGTGGAATGTCTTGTAAATCGTAAAGTTTATGTTTCATCTCATGCAAAAAAGAGAACTCTTTTCTTGCAAAGTTTAGTATTAGTTTATGGAGACATTTGAGGACAAAATATGTACAAGTTGTCGGGAAAGTTAAACTACAGCAATCTCTATCGATGCCAGGTGGAACTGAAGACATTCGCGTCAACAGACAAGCGTCAAGCCACTGCACCACAGCGGCTTCTAATGAACTGCAGAAACCAGAATGTAACCAAAACACATTGTTGTCTATACAACTGGAAAGGATACTTATCCACGTCTTTAGGCGTATTGGGCATAGATAGCTAACCTTATATTTTATAGACCAATTGACACTTGGTGGGTGATGAGGTCAGTGGCCGCCTTTACTTCCCAGCACTCCACTTAGTACCAATTCAAGGCTGGGTTTACCGAGATCCCAAGTCAGTTTTGAAAAAAATGGCCCCTACCTTCTGAACGTGAACATACACAATAATGAGTATTGGAAAATGACAAAGCGAATTACACAAAAACTAGTGACTTTTAAAATCAAATGTCTACAGAGAATCCAGTCAACATATTGGCCAAATAAGATTACAACTGAAGAACTAACGAGGAAATGAAACACAAGATTTTTTCATTGGGAAACGTTGTTAAAAAGGAAGAAGATGGTTCCTTTTCCACGCCATTTAGGCGTATAGGGCATATAGGGCTAGACCTATATTTTGTATGGGCCAGTTGGCACAAGTTGGGTGATAAGGTCAGCATTACGCCGACCGCCCAGGATTCCACCCGGTACCCACTCAAGATTGGGTCGACATGTGAGTTAAGGTCATTAAAAAAAAAGTCCGGCTCCACAAGGGAGCGAACCCACGACCTTCCGATCTGCACGCGAGCGTCTAGCCGTTATGCCACGGCGACTCCCGAAGAACATGAAGATGGCTTAGATATGTTCGCCACAATGTCTCCTGATACTTTAGCAAGGACAGCTCTCTGACGGGCGGCGGACACGGACGACCTAAGAAAGCCCGGGGATTGACAGCAAAAAAGCCAGATGAAGTATTGTAACATGAAATCATATACCATAGGTAGAGAACCGGCAGACTGGCAACTGTTATTCGTTACGTCTTTTTTAGGACATAATTTTTTGTTAATTGAAGCCTCACTCTGGCTTTTGCCAGGGGCCGCAATATAGGCACGCCATAATTATGGCCAATTGTCTTAACACGGTTTCTGGGACCTCTCCACGGTGATCTTTATCTACATGGTGGCACTTTGTGTCATCAGGTGTTTGTCGCTTGTGTGATGTCCTGGTGGGGTAGAAAGTCAGTCAGTCAGTCAGTCTGGCAACAGGGGAGATAACTTATGAACGCCTCATGTTTCAACAATAATATAAAGACGATATAGATAGAAACTATTCCTATACAACTGCTAGAACATTTTGAAAAACAGATAATTAATTGTACGAAAGCTTGTTTCAAACAGTGGTACATTAACAGTCTAGAAATGATTGCTCACACACAAAGGTGCTAAACATTCTGATTACAAAAACATACCATTAACATTTGATAAACATTTCATTAACACATTTACCATTTAGCTTTTCTAGAAAAAAAAAAAAAAAGGGGGGGGGGGGGGGGGGGGGGAGAAAAAAGACATTGTTAAATAAAAATGATAGAATGCATAATCGTGGCTTGCTGCCTTCAGTGCAGTGACCATCATCTGACAACTCTAATCATCATCATCATCATCATCATCATCATCATAAAAGCAGGTCCTTAACAGAACGTCGCTTTCATCACGGTCTGCCTGAAAGAAACTCGGTCGATCGCCAGGTCTCCCACCAGGTGTCCATCATGAATTCTTGGTATAATAATGTGGTAGTTTCCCCTTGATTCCCACTGTATTTACCATTTTTTTTTTTTTGCGGTGTAGGTGAAAACAATAGTTTATGTGTTGAATCGAATGTCATAAGTTTACCATCCAATGTCATAAATGTACCATCCAATGTAACAAATGTACCATCCAATGTCATAAATGTACCATCCAATGTCATAAATGTACCATCCAATGTAACAAATGTACCATCCAATGTCATAAATGTACCATCCAATGTAACAAATGTACCATCCAATGTAACAAATGTACCATCCAATGTAACAAATGTACCATCCAATGTCATAAATGTACCATCCAATGTAACAAATGTACCATCCAATGTAACAAATGTACCATCCAATGTAACAAATGTACCATCCAATGTCATAAATGTACCATCCAATGTCATAAATTTACCATTTCCAGCTAATGCAACATCTGCTACTGCTGCCGAGGAGTTCGAAAATCTTCTGTACGTGGCAGGAGCGTTGTTTCTGATAGCAAAGACACTGGGCCTGTGAGTCCTCCCACTCTACTTCTCGCATATACTAACAATAATGGGGAGCCGCCATGGTGTAGCGGCTAGAAAATCGCCTACTATTTCAAAGGTGGAAGGTTCGAGTCCGAACGGAACCAGGCTTTATTTTAAACATGAACTTGGCTCCCAGTCTAGAGTGGGTACCAGGTAAAGTCCTGGAAAGTAAAGGCGGCCGGTTTGATAGTGAGCACATCACCCACCGAGTTCCACTTATTCTATAAAATATAGGTCCAGTACTATATGCACAAGACGCCGGAAGGAGTAGAAATGAGTACTTTACTTTTTACTTCTGTGAATGCCGATCAGTCATCGGTATCACCATCATCATCATCAGCAAGTCCTTTGCACAGCGTCGCTGTCATCACATCGCTACACGCAAAGTCCGTTGGTCCCTTTCAAACTGTCCAACCTCCTAAACTCTCATTCCATGTGTGTGCTTTAAATCCTTTGTCCATCGACGGGCCGGTCGAGCCCTCTCTTTTATTCCAGGAACAATAATCTCAATTTCTGTTCTCTCCAAATCAGTACGACATAAATGTTTTAAACCTATCTAACAGACTCCAACTCGCCTAGGTAGCTCCCGCATAGTTTTATCTAAAATGTGTATGTTACGGTCCTTGCCCTTCGCAGCTTTTTTTGGGGCTAGTATTCATTTCCTGTGGACACACACGTGTCAGGGATTCAGCTGATCAGACAGACATATTACTCGGAGATACTTCAGTTAAGTGATTTTTGTGTATTCTTGTTCGTATTTGTAGTGTTGTATATACACATAATGAGCTGATGAAGGTTCTCTAGCTGCAACGCTGACTCGTTGTTTGTGTTTGTAACAATGTGAAGCCGACTGGTTCTACTTTCCGTTTGGTATGATACCTTTTTATCATCTAATGTCGAAGATATGTATTCATTGTCAGAGAAGTGATACTGTACATCCGAGATCTAAGAGACACTATCCCCTCCGCCACCTGACAGGACACATGATAAAGGTGATGATACTATAAGCCGGTTTCCCTCGGAAATTCCGGCACTTTACGATTTCGGTTGCCTTTTCTAGGTCAATATTATTTTGTGGGCGTTTATTTACCATGTCATTTCAATAGCCACAAGGGCGCCCCATAATTGACATTCATGTATTTCCTATATGTGGCTGTAAAAAGTAACTTCAAGTTGATAAAGTGTTAACATTAATTTAAGCCTGCAAGGATATTTTAACACTCAATGTCATTACTCAAAACGTTCTGACGAATAGTAATTAGGAAGCCGGGAAGCTGCTTTATTAATAACATGTATATTTCTTTCCCTTTTAAATACTATCATATTAATCCTAGGTTCTCAGTTAGATGGAGTCAGACTTTTTTCAAAAATGACCTTGGCTCTCAGGTCGACCCAGCGTTGAGTGGGTACCAGGAAAGTAAAGGTGGCCGGTGTGATGCTGACCACATCACCCATCTTGTGCCGATTGGTCTATACAAAATTAGGTCTAGCCCTATATGCCCTATACGCCTGATGGCGTGGAAAAGGGTCCTTAACTTTTTTTTTAACTTTCTCAGTTAGATAAAACATCCTATTTTTTAAAGCCTTCCATGGACCCTAAAATTATTTATAATCATAGTTTTAAAAAAAAAGTTAATTTATAACAGAATCGCAACTCCCCGAGTGGGTTCTAGGGTCCTATTGTGATACAAATAAGAACAGACCCACTGCCTCCCCAACAAACATGTCGTAAGAATCGATCAACTGGGTGCTTCCCTTGAAGTCGGAGAATGTCTGTCCAAGAGGCAACGGACAACCAGCTAGACACAAATAAGTAAGTGAAACGGATGTACACGCAAAACCCGGACCCTGGCACAAAGCCAAAGTCCAAACGGACTTACATCCGATGAACAATGAACAATGAATAATAATAATAATAATAATAATAATAATAATAATAATAATAATAATA
>CAJHNH020001957.1:170000-173220 GCA_905116865.2 Candidula unifasciata | reverse complement strand
GACATGGAACGGAAGTTACATGCATTCGAAAACAAATGTTTGAGGACAATGATAAAAGTAAATGGGAAAGTTCACATGGAGTAAAGAAATTATAGAAATGTTTGAGCCACCACTTGTATCAACAAAGAAGATCGCTCTCCAGTGAAGAGCCGCTCACTGCGGCATACCAGGAAATGAGTTAGCAGACAGACTTGCTAAAAATGAAACAAAGAAGAAACAGCACACCCATCCATAACGTTACCAGAAATCAGAACACTTATCAAGGAAAAATACAAGGAATTGTGGAGAGAATAAACTGACAGTAAACATCCACAAAACACCATCAGGAAACTCAAAGGAAAGCAACATACAACAATTTTCCGTCTACGAACAGGACACTGCAGGCTCAACTACCACATGCATAAAATAAAGACTGTACAGTCCTCACAGTGTGCCTATCAGACAGACCACAAACACCTGAACACATTCTGCAGACCTGTCCACTCTACAGACAACTTCAAAAAGAAACCTGGCCGCAAGAGCAAAGTGTGCAGAGCAAGCTATGGGGAACCATGAAGAACCTGCTACTGACATGCGAGTACATAGAGGCAACCCACATGATGGTCTGATCTGAGCATATGAAACCGAACGCAAAGAAGAAGAAGAAGAAGAAGAAGAAGAAGAAGAAGAAGAAGAAGAAGAAGAAGAAGCAGAGAAGATGGCCCTACACTGGTCACATCCAGGAAAGAAACTACCAGAGAATCCCCAAACAGGCATTAAAATAGGAAATAAATAGATTAAGAAGGCGAGAACGCCCAAAAATAAACCATAAGACGAATGCTGATAAGAAAGGCCAAAGCTGCTGGAATGGATTACATTTATGATATTGATCTGACTGTACAGAAAAGAAAGGAATGGAAGAATAGACTGCAAGCCTACGTGATATACAATGACAATACAGGATAATGAATGAATGACTATAACCGAATTGTCAGAAACTTACCAAGTTTCTTCTGCAGTTGAATTCATCACTCAGCCGTCTGAGCTCTTGACCAACCTCTCTGGCAGCCCTTTGTCTGAGGGACAGCGCCTGTAGGTTTGGAACCGACAATGAGCGGTCACGGCCTGCAGACATGACGATGTCAGGAAGAGGTGCTGAACGGGCAGGTAAAGGTACGCCACTCTCCGACAGACGACGGAGCCTGGAAACAGCCGGCCCTGGAATGAAAAGGTATCTAAACTGTGTGAGTGTTGCGGCCCTCATGGAATGAAAAGGTAACTAAACTGTGTGAGTGTGGCGGCCCTGGAATGAAAAGGTAACTAAACTGTGTGAGTGTTGCTGCCCTGAAATGAGAAGGACACTAAACTGTGTGAGTGTTGAGGCCCTGTAATGCAAAGGTAACTAAACTGTGTGAGTGTTGCGGCCCTGGAATGAAAAGGATACTAAACTGTGTGAGTGTTGCGGCCCTCCTGGAATGAAAAGGTAACTAAACTGTGTGAGTGTTGCGGCCCTGGAATGAAAAGGATACTAAACTGTGTGAGTGTTGCGGCCCTCCTGGAATGAAAAGGTAACTAAACTGTGTGAGTGTGGCGGCCCTGGAATGAAAAGGTAACTAAACTGTGTAAGTGTTGCTGCCCTGAAATGAAAAGGACACTAAACTGTGTGAGTGTTGAGGCCCTGTAATGCAAAGGTAACTAAACTGTGTGAGTGTTGCGGCCCTGGAATGAAAAGGATACTAATCTGTGTGAGTGTTGCGGCCCTCCCGGAATGAAAAGGTAACTAAACTGTGTGAGTGTTGCGGCCCTGGAATGAAAAAGTAACTAAACTGTGTGAGTGTTGCGGCCCTTGAATGAAAAGGTAACTAAACTGTGTGAGTGTTGCAGCCCTGGAATGAAAAGGTAACCAAACTGTGTGAGTGTTGCGGCCCTGGAATGAGAAGGTAACTAAACTGTGTGAGTGTTGCGGCCCTTGAATGAAAAGGTAACTAAACTGTGTGAGTGTTGCGGCCCTTGAATGAAAAGGTAACTAAACTGTGTGAGTGTTGCAGCCCTGGAATGAAAAGGTAACCAAATTGTGTGAGTGTTGCGGCCCTGGAATGAGAAGGTAACTAAACTGTGTGAGTGTTGCGAACGATTTTGAAGAAAAAAAAATGATACTGATGAGAACGATGATGATAGTGGTGTTAGGATGTTAATAATGATGTTATTTGCTGCTTCTTAATACCGTGGTGCCGGGTTCAATCTCAGCTGAAAGCGAATTGACAGCTGACCGCCTTGTGTTGGTTTCGACAGTGTTATCGAGAGCCGACCGTTGAGAAAACAATGGCAAACTACTGAACGTAAATTTGCCACAACAGCAAATAAAAAACATCTTAGGGCTAGTTCTACAACATCTGTAAAAGACATATAAGTGACTTTACTTGCTGCTGAGATGATGGCAATCATTATGTTAGCGATGATGATGTGATGAGAAAAAAAAATGAAATTGATAAAGGGGAATGAATCTGCCGACGATGATAATGATAAGGTGATTATTTTTAAGATGGTTATTTGAAGGTGTTTCTGGTGATATTGATCATATGAGGGTAACGATTGTAAACGGACTGTTGTGATTTTTATGCTGATATTGATCTGCGATTGAACCAGAACACCTGTTTTCTATAACGTGTATTGAAGTAAACTATATTCTCTCTCTCATTCTCTCTCTCTGTATGTATGTGTGTGTGCGTATATATATATATATATATATATATATATATATATATATATATATATATATATATATATATATATATATATATATATATATAATATTTTATATACGGTTAAAGATTAAAGGTGAGCAGAACTTTTTTTCAAAAATGGGTATCGGGTGCAGTCCCGGGAAGTAAAGGCGGCCGGCGTGATGCTGACCACATCACCAACCTTGGTCTATAAAATATAGGTCTAGCCCTATACGCCTAGAAACGTGGACAAGGCTTATTTACTCTTTTTTTTCGAGATTAAAGGTGAGATAGAAGAAAACATGTAAAACATCTTATCAGCCGCCAAGACTCGAGATGATTCACAAACAACGCATAGTCGCTTTTGGAAACCTCCTAATTTGGAGGAGCAGCATAACCTACAAAATTAGAAAAGAGACACTAAACGATAACGATGTCCTGTAATATCAGTCTTTCCCGCTACGTAATAACGTCTGCGAGGTCAGACCTGTAACAGTTGACGCCGGCGTCATCGTTTT
>CAJHNH020001957.1:85000-165000 GCA_905116865.2 Candidula unifasciata | reverse complement strand
GTATCCTTTACAGGACGTTGCAGAACCAACCCTAACAGCCCCTGGCTGTTGTGTGGTTTCTCTAGGCAAATTACGTCCAGTAGTTTGCCATTGCTTTCTGGACGGTCGGCTTTCTTGATACCACTGTCGAAACCAACGCAAGGCGCATTGCCCGCAGCTGGGATCGAACCCGGCATCCCGGCATTACGAAGCGAAGTGTTCGCATCGACTTAGCCACAGAGCCGACTATTTTACGTGCATAGTTACGTCAAAAGCCAGGGAGTCCGTTAAGCTATGCGAGTCACTACATTTTCTGTGTAAAATATGTTTCCCCCATGTGTAATGAGAAGTAATATACTCTAGAACTTGGTAATGACTAGCAAGATTGATTGATGAATATACTCCATAAAACATCTAGTCTCTCCTTGTGAGATGCAATTTTTCGTTTTTTTGTTTAAGCCCCACCTGGCTTCTTCCAGGGGCCGTAATTTAGCTCGACTTTAAATATGGTCTAATGGCTGGGACCTCTCCACGGGTGATCCTCATCCACATGGTGGCACTTTGTATCATCGGGTGTTTATCGCTTGTGTGATGTCTTAGCGGGGTAAAATCTACTACTACTACTACTAATACTACTACAAGATTGCTGGAAATTGAGAAGAGGAAGGCAAAGAGATATAAATACCTAGATGACTTGACCATAAGGAGGAGGCGAGACAAGATCAACAACCCGATCGTTGATTGTGTGAGATGCGAAAGATGACAACATAAGCATGTCGGTAGACACATGATGATAGTGGTATTTTCTGTCCGTTTTATGCCGGCGAAGGTTTTCTTTTCCTGCTTCTTCTTATTCTTCTTCTTATTCTTCTTAGTTGACCAATGAAACCTGTTTAGTCGCGACGTTAAGTTGTCTAGCACAGGGGTTCTCAAATTGCCGGTCGCGACCCTTTTTTTTCCTTGGGTCGAACGACACAATAATTGTTTGTGGATCGCCCCAACATGAGGGAACTGTATTAGAAGGTCGCGGCATTAGGAAAGTTGGGAGCCACTACTCTAGCAAACTCCATAGCATGTCTTACAGGACTGCCCAGACTTTGACAGCTAGAGAGAAGAAATCTAGCCCACAGGAGCTTCCCTACAAGATAAAATATTGGGCACCGGTGAAAACCTCAAGCGCACCGTCCTGTTTGTGATCCAGACTGAAAAGATGCATAGCAACAACTATTCGCTAAAGAATAAGAGAGAATAATAGATTGTTCTTGTTGGGAAGCTAAACAGTTCCGCTGGTAAAAAAAAAAAAAAACTGACCAAATCAAACCACATCACCCACCGACTGCTCATTAAATTATTAAACAAGTCTTCCCAAACTTTTCTTAGTCGCAGCGCCTTTTTTTTAGTTACAATTTTTCCACGGCGAACTAACCTAAGTAAAAGTATGACTATTTGTATGTAAGAGATTAAAAAAACCATGTATCTTCAAATATTTTACAGCGCCCCTGTGAAGAGGTCGGGGCTTTCCGGAACGCCGCGATGCACAGTTGAGGAACCACTGTATTAAACCATATGCTCGATACTAAATTGGCGTAAAAAAATTTAACCGTTCAGATTCTCATCCAGTGTTGCCACTTTGGATGTTTAACATCCAGATTTAGATGGTTTTCCTCCCATTTAGATGGCGTTTTTTAACGTTTAGATGGTATATATGTTTTTACTTGTAGTGAATTTATCAAATCTAACCTAAGAAACAAAATGAAATTTGACCTCTTTAATGCTATCTTGGCAATAAAATTCGGTCTGATAAGAGTAGGAAAAAGCTGTTCCAGTTATCAGCTCCCTGATTGGGTATTAAAAGAAATCCGAACAGCTAAAGCATACAAGAGTCATTTTGGATCTGAAGCTTCAACTTCATCATCCAAGCTAAGTTTATCCTATAGATCTTGTAAGGCAGACTTCAGCAAAGATGAGGACATGATTCTATAGTGTAAGTCATATCAATTGCTATGCAATTTTTGACTCTTTCCATTTGGATGTTTTTTCTAGATGTTTTCTACACAGCTTTAGATGGATTTAGATATTTCTGACTCCATTTTGGATGTTGTTTTTTTCAAAGAAAGGTGACAACACTGTTCTCATCCGGATTAATGGTTTTCATAGAACTGAAAAACAAAAACTGCCCCTACTACTGTGACTGAAAACGCAAGGGCATTTCAGGAAATACCCTCTGCACGACTACAATAGTACGTTTACACAAACGGAGCTGCTGTTCAAACAAAAATATATCGGCTGTAATAAAATAAAAATGTTGGAAATTATATATTTACTTCATTCTCAACGTTCTGTCACATTGTTTGCCCGCATAACGAGTAATTAATTTTTGTTTATTCCAGGTATATAAATATAAGATGAACCTTGCTGGATTGATTTTTAAGAGTTATACAGTACAAAGTTCAAATATAACCCAACGATATTTTACAAAAGAAGTGTTTCTTGTGTTTTACGTTAATTCTGAATAAGATCACAACGGTTGCGTTGAAAATGTCGTATTAATTCATTCAAGAGCTATACAGTACAAAGTTCAAATATAACCCATCGATAATTCACAAAAGAAGTGTTTCTTGTGTTTTACGTTAATTCTAAACAAGATCACAAATGTTGCGTTGAAAATGTCGCAACGCGTTATAAAATGAGTGCGCTGGATCGTTCACAGGTTTCAAGAAATGTTCTAAAGGTGTAATTGAAGTTAGGGTTATTCACTGTGATACTGTGAAATTTGTTACGTTGCCAAACTAAAATTAAACAAGTAATGAAAATAACAATAAAAACGTCCGTTTCGGTACAGTATAAATATCGTTTTTATATAAAATAATAACTTCGTCGAGATTAAAATAGCCCCCCATGGGAAAAAAATAAAATCTCGTTTCTAGGATAAGTAATTACCAAGAAATTGTGGAAATAAAACGGAACGAATTATTAAATGCACTATAGTTAGTTGCGTATGCCGATTACAGGAAATTGCAGAAACAACCTCAGCATTTGTTGGCTGTGTTGTTTTACTGTCATTGCAGTACTGGTTTTACTAGGCAATTTTTCAATCATCTGTTTGCCATTGCTTTCTGAAGCAGAGCCACTACACTAAGTTTTGAAAAAAAAAAAAATGATTATAGCCATTGAAATACGACGTCAAACATTCAGGCCCCTTAACAGACTGTAGCGTACGGCACTATGTCTAGCCGGTGTCTGCAAATCAGGCCTGGTTTATTTATATAACCGTCTCGGATTTGTCGTCTGCGCTACGTGGCATGACTCACCTTAACGTGGTGTATGAGGCTATAATAGTGAGGCTAGCGACTAGACGCATAAACACGTCTAAGCATCCAGCGTGAACACATATGCACATACCAGGGACACACATACACACATACAAAAAACATGGAGCTCAGCCCAGTCTCATTATGTTCAAGTGGTTTGGGATATCCTAGGGGTGTTTATGCTTTTTTTTTTAACGGCGCAATAATAATAATTATTAATAATATTATTTGTATGTGATGAACGACAGAATGATAATGTATTTAAAATTATACGAAATGTACACAACCCCCCCCCCCCCCCCCCCCCCCCCCCCAAAAAAAAAAATAGAGAATGTCTATAAACAGGGGTACCACTCAACCCTGTTGAAAAATGTATGGGAAGTCGATTGAAAAATGAAAAAAAAAAAAACTTGGGGGGGGGGGGGTGTTAGGGAGGCATTAGCCTATCTAAAATTGTGAGTGGGGTGGGGGTTCTAAGCTCCCTATTTATAAAAATAAATGGCGGGGGGGGGGGAGGGAGGCGATCAAGCGCATAACCACCCCCACTCCCAGCGATCACACACACACACGCGCGCATACACACACTCATACACACATACACGCACACACGAGCGCTCCTGTAAACAGAGACTTAATGGGTGGTGGTGAGAAGTAAAAAGTAGTCGGTTGTCTGGCTAGAAACGTTTTAAACAGCAATACATCTGGTTCAGTTGGAAGGGGGGAAACTAGTCACCTCTGGAAAGCTAATTAAACAGCTGATAAATGGCTCATGGAGTGCCAGGCTCCGGGGAAATGTGGCATGGACGTGAGGTAGACAAGATCACATCTTTGGCAATGGTAGGGGCGACTAGGGAACCGGACAGGCAGACAGACAGGTAGGCAGGCAGTGTGATGGGATGTGCGGTGAGGTAGGTATGTGGACGCGCATGTAGACAGACAGATTGCTGGAACGACTGGCTGGAAGGCGACATATATACTTAATGCACACGCCAGCAAAGAGACGGACAGACAGACAGACAGACAGACAGACAGACAGACAGACAGACAGACAGACAGACAGACAGACAGACAGACAGACAGACAGACAGACAGACAGACAGACAGACAGACAGATAGACAGACAGATAGACAGATAGATAGATAGATAGATAGATAGATAGATAGATAGATAGATAGATAGATAGATAGATAGATAGATAGATAGATAGATAGATAGATAGATAGATAGATAGATAGATAGATAGATAGATAGATAGATAGATAGATAGATAGATAGATAGATAGATAGATAGATAGATAGATAGATAGATAGATAGATAGATAGATAGATAGATAGATAGATAGATAGATAGATAGATAGATAGATAGATAGATAGATAGATAGATAGATAGGATCAAATTCGAAGAGGAAGAGCACAGTAGAAGAATAATGATTGAAAACAAACAAATACAATGTTTAGTTTATTACATTAAGCTCCATGTGTGGGTTCCAGGGCCCCATTGTGGTGGTGGGGGGGGGGGTGGGGGGGGGGGGGGGGGGGGGGGGGTAAGAATGGACTCACTGTCGCCCAATAAGCATGTCGTACGAGTCGACAGACTAGAGACATCCTTCGAAGTCGGAGTCACATCTGTCTGAGAGACAAGGAATCACCAGTCTTCATACAAATAAGCCAGATATGGGAAACAGACGTGCACGCAACACGCAGGTTCTGGAGCAAGACTAAAAAATTATGTCCGGAGGTGGACGAACACCCAGAACTTTCCTCTGGAGTTTAACGCAGGTGAACGCGAAGAAGAATAAGATAAATTAAGCGAAAGAATTACCCAAAGCATCGTAACCTAACTACTTTTTATTTTATCAGTCATTGTTGCCTCCTTCTACATAAAAATAAAGTGTAGTTAGTTAATCTTTGTCTGTGACAGCTCTCTCTATTAAACAATCGGTGATTGCATCATTTACAAAGAGGAAGGAAGGGTGGTGGGTATTTCTCGCTCTAGTCTGATAATTAAATCATTTAAAATAAAGACGTGTTGTAACATGTCCTAGCAAAGACTTTTATTCAACAATCGCACTGGTTTACGCATGTTGAGCTAGCCAGAAGTATCTGTCATATACTCCCAGACAAGCTTGATCGAAACTAGGATAAATTATACAAAAAAAAAAAAAAAGGAACCTTGGCGCCTGCCGACAATTGAAACTTGAAAAACGCGCATATAAAACAACAGAAAACTCGAGGGGGAGACGGATAGAAGAAGGAAGGAATTACCCCGCCCTAGGCGTCTGCTTGTGTCACGGCTGGAGAGGAAACGGTGATAGCGCTAGGGCTAAAAATAATGCTGACGATTTATCAGAAGCAGACACGCCAGGGAGAAATGTAAACAGATGGGAGACAGGAAACCCCGGCTAACGGTGGCTTGCGTGCCGTGACGGGGGGAAAATACCTACATTCAGGCGAACTCTTCGGTGTTTTAGTGGGCCATGAATCACGTAGGGAAAAAAAAGTAAGTGTTTCCTAACGCAGTACTGTACTGAAATGGGAACAAAGGAAGAGGTAGAGTGTCCATGTTTTGAGGTCAAAGGTTAGAGAAAAGGTCGGAGGTTGACTTTCTTCTTGAACATTCGGTATTAGCTTTCTGTAAAAACTAAACTTTCTGTCGCACTTTGCACTTACAGTGTCAGTTTTCTGCAGAGGTTTTCTAGATTATTTTTCTCCATCAGCTTTCAGTTGCACTTTGCATATCGACTTAATAAATCAATTTTCTGCAATGGATTCTTAGTAATGTTATTTGCATCCACTTTCTGCATCAACAATTATATTGATCAACTGGTTGGTAGTACCCACACAGCCAACACGAACAACAAAAAGTTATCCAGCTGCAAATCAGCTCCCAGTCAAAACATCCCCCTTCTCATTCTTCGCTTCATGTTTTTCTTTTTCGTTTTCTACTTCGGCTGTTAATACTAGAGCTGCGCTGCTACTGCTGCAAACATAGCCACTACTGGTGTTACTGCTGATGATGGTAACGACGATGATACTACTGCTGCTATTATTACAACCTTTTCTGCTTCTACTGTTGTATTTCTGTTGCTACTATTGTTGCTATTACTGCTGCTACTACTGTTGCTATTACTGTTGCTACTACTATTTTAACTACAGCGGCTAGTACTGCTACTACTGCTGTTACTACTGTTGCTATTACTGCTGCTGCTACTACTGTTGCTATTACTGCTGCTACTACTGTTGCTACTACTGCTGCTACTACGATTGCAATTACAGCGGCTAGTACTGCTACTACTGCTATTACTACTGCTGCGACTACTGATGCTACTTCTGCTACTACTTCTGCTACTACTGCTGCGACTACTGCTGATACTACTGTTGCGACTACTGCTGCTACTACTGCTGCAACTACTGATGCTATTTCTTCTACCACTGCTGCGACTAATGCTGATACTGCTGCGGCTATTTCTTCTACTACTGCTGCGACTACTGCTGCAACTACAGATGCTATTTCTTCTACTACTGCTGCGACTACTGCTGCTTTTTCTTCTACTACTGCTGCGACTACTGCTGCTTTTTCTTCTACTACTGCTGCGACTACTGCTGATACTACTGCTGCGACTACTGCTGCAACTACTGATGCTATTTCTTCTACTACTGCTGCGACTACTGCTGCTATTTCTTCTACTACTGCTGCGACTACTGATGCTACTTCTGCTACTACTGCTGCGACTACTGATGCTACTTCTGCTACTACTGCTGATACTACTGCTGCGACTACTGCTGATACTACTGCTGCGACTACTGCTGATACTACTGCTGCGACTACTGCTGATACTACTGCTGCGACTACTGCTGATACAAATGCTGTGACTATTGATGCTACTGCTCTAAGTGAAGGCGACCAGCGTGATATTGACCATATCACCCACCGAGTGCCGACTGGTCTACAAAATATAGGTCTAGCCCTATATAAATAATACACTAAGAGTCTTTTACTTTTATTTTCTGTTTACTAAAACTTGATACAAATAAGTCATTTTATATATGTATATATAAGATTAAACACCAAACAAAGATTAGACTAGTGAGCTTCACAATATAACAAACATAAAGGGAAAGTGAAAGTTGCGGCTACAGGACCTTCGTCAGCACATTATATAAATCAACAAATCAGATGTGGAGACATGGATACACAAAATTACTTAACTGACGTAATTCTGATAGCAGCCACATTGATGGCATTTGACTAGTAAAGCATATCGACGGCGACAACACAGGCTGGATATTACGCAGTTACCATGAACTATGATCACTTCTTGAGATGGAGTCGTACGATAATTAATTACCCATTAAGTTCTTGTCAGTGTATAGATTTAGCATGTGCATCATACTTTTTAGCTGGGAGCTGCCCTGGTCTAGTGGATCAGAAGGTCGCCTGCCGATCGGAAGGTCGTAGGTTCGGTTCCTGACGAGGGCTAAACCTTTTTCAAAAATGACTCTGATTCCCAGGTCGACTCAGCCTTGAGTGGGTACCAGGTACAGTCCTGGGAAGTAAAGGCGGCCGGCGTGATGCTAACCTCATCACCCACCACGTTTAGTTTGGTCTATAAAATATAGGTCTAGCCCTATATACCCAGTAGGCCTGAAAGGCGTGGAAAAGGGTCCTTTCCTGGAGCGGCCGACTATTTGCCACTATGCCCATGCGTTAAGACGGGCCTGGATTCACGTACTTGGCAAAGACTATAACTCCAAATATCGCTTTCTGATTGTGTTCGTTTATATTTCAAGATCAATAATCTGCCATTTTGTACACTAACTCTGCCATTTAATGCACTAACAGGACTTTCCTGATTCTGCAGCAGTCACGTTGTGTAAATGTATTGAATTACAGTATTACTCTCACAAGATTATTCTTTGTGTCCATCTAAGCTAGCGGTTCTCAACCTGTGGGTGGCGACCCTTTTTTGGGTAGAACGATCCTTTCACAGACCATCACAAAGCACATAATCATTGAAGTTATGACGTAACACCGAAAATAACTGTATAGGGGGAGGGGGTGGCCACAATATTTAAGACCCTTTTCCACGCCTTTAGGTGTATTGGGCATATAGGGCTAGACCAGTATTTTTATAGACCAATCGGCACATGATGGGTGTTGTGGTCAGAATCACACCAAACGCCTTTACTTCCCAGGACTGCACCTGGTACCCACTCAAAAATGGGTCGTCAGGGAGCGAACCCACGACCTTCCGATCCGCAGACGAGCGTCAAGCCGCTACACCACGGCGACTACCGCCATAACATGAAGAACTGTAGTAAAAGGTCGTAGCACTATGAAGATTGAGAGCCACTGATCTAAGCAGTCAGGATCTTTCATTCTTCGGTAGCCCTGGCCATAATTATAACGTCTTCAGGGGTTTAACGGGGTATCTTAAATCTGCCTTGTTAGTCTGTCGTCCAGCTTTGGGTTTTTAAATCTCAGGATGGTGTGGTAAACCGAAGGCAGCAGCCGGGAAGGGACAACATGATCGATCAATGGAAAGTAACCCCCCCCCCCCCCCCCTCCCGGATTTTTTAGTTTGCTATTTTTTGTTAATTTACAATGAACCTCTTCGGAAATTGCAGTCATGGAAGTAAGCAAATCGGCTGAATTAATAAATGAATGTGTTGCCCCCTAGGACAGCACGGTAAGCCATTAATACCCGGTGACAGAAAGTACAGTTCGTCTTTACTCGCACAAAGTAACTTCAAGTCCGGACAGAGTGATAACTCAACTGAGAGTGACGTTTAACCCCACTATGACCGCATAACGAGCCATTTACACTTGATGACACAAAGTGCCGCCATACGGATGAGAATTCCCCAGGCCCAAGTCGTAGAAACCCTGTTGAATCTTAAGGTTAAATTAGCGCTCACAAAGCCAGTTACTAGTACTGGAGCTGGAGTAGTTAAAAAGTAACTGAGAGAGCTTATTACGGTGTGGGAAACGGTTAGAAGACGTAGGGGCTGACTGACTTTCAGCCCCACCAGGACATCACACCGAGCGATAAACAACCGGTGACACAAAGTGCCAACATTCGGATGAGGATCACCCGGGGACAGATCCCATAAATCCCGTTCACGTTAGGTTTTATTAGGGCCCTCGTCAACAGCCGGAGTAGGGCTTTAAACTAAAGAAAAACTATGTCCCACTTGGGGACGGTAGTATGGTTAATGGGATCGTCTAATAAGATGTGCGTTTTGTTAGCACTGCTTTTATGAGGATTTGTATTCTTTCTTCTTCTTCTTCTTCTTTTTCTTCTTCTGCATTTCGAGCACTTTAGGTTCATTGCTGCAGATATCACCCGTCTCCATTCATTTCTCTGATTGGCCTTCTCTTTCCAGTTGGTGACACCAAGTGTTTGCAGGTTTGCATATACATTATCTCTCCATCGTCTTCTTGGTCTGTCTCGTGGTCTACCACCATTCATCTCCCTCGATTACAGTTATTACTTCTCTTTTCTGACATTCTTTCAATATGCCCCAACCATTTCAGTCTGTTAGCTCTCGTGGTGCCAGTTATCAGTAATGATTTAAACAGATTATGAATTTCGGTGTTGCTTCTCACTCTCCATTCACCGCTGTATTATTTCTCTTGTTTATAATATCGGCTATTTATGTGTGTGTGTGTGGTGTGTGTGTGCGTGTGAAGTTTGTATACGTATGTAATTTGACTGTATGTATGAGTGTGTGTGCGTCCACGAGCGTGCATACGTGTGCGTACACATCCATACATAAACACTGCATATTCTCTCCCTTTTCCAAAGAACAATTTCTATTCTTTCCGCTCCTGGAAAATCCCGAAGCTTTCCCTAACTCTCCGGTAACCTACAATAGGTAAAAGCGAAATGTCAACATTTACTCACTCTATCATAACTGTGTACGGATATAGAACCGCCGTGACACCATTTCAAGGCTGAGACAATCGTGTCGCTGCCCGGGAGCGCTGACATAAAGAAAATGTTGATGATGGAGGGGGCGCCTCAGCTTTCTCCTGCCTGATTATTTTTTTAGGCAAAGTGCGGGGGTAGACTCACTCCGAGTTTCAGAGCCTAATAATAATAATAATAATTATAATATGCTGAATTTAAATTATTCGTTTGCTTTAATATATTTTGAAATAAATACAGAGTAAAATCTTGTGAAAACGTAATCACTAGGCAAAGGGCTGCCTCCTCCTTCCCCAACTCAGCTTAAGAGCATAATAATAATAAAAATAATAATAATAATAATAATAATAATGAATAATATTATAATTTAAAATATGCGGAATGGCAAATAAATATACAGTGAAAACCTCGGTAATACGAACTAGCTTAAGAAGAACATTCGCCTAACAAGAAAATGTTGGTATCTACAGGCATGTATTAATTTGAGTCTCTGGTTAGCGTGAAGTTTTTTTTTAAACACAAACTTTTTTTTTTGCACCCTTAGAATCTGGATATACTGAAGTGAATCATGGACAGGTGGTAAAATGGTGAAAACTTATTTGGAAGCGGCGGAGATGTGGTGTTATAGACGAATTATGAGAATACCCTGTACAGATAAAAAGAGTCATGAAGATGTCTTGAAAAAAACTGACTCATGAAGAGAACTGATTGCCCACATCAAAAAGAGACAGTCACATTCTTTGGTCATGTGATGACACAAACTTTTTTTTTTGCACCCTTAGAATCTGGATATACTGAAGTGAATCATGGACAGGTGGTAAAATGGTGAAAACTTATTTGGAAGCGGCGGAGATGTGGTGTTATAGACGAATTATGAGAATACCCTGTACAGATAAAAAGAGTCATGAAGATGTCTTGAAAAAAACTGACTCATGAAGAGAACTGATTGCCCACATCAAAAAGAGACAGTCACATTCTTTGGTCATGCGATGAGAAGAAAACAACTGGAATACATCGTAATGGTAGGACAGTTGAAGGGGAGTAGAGGCAGAGGGAGATCGAGAGAGCAGATGCTGGACAGTCTGACATTATGGCATGGAGGATTATCTGTGTCAGTGTTGAAAGTGTACGAGACAGACGGTTGTGGATGTACATGATTACCAAATGCCCATAAGCGAGTTTTACTATAAAAGAGAATGGCTATACATAGGGGCAACCCAATCCCCTGAATAATAATGTTTAAGGAAAGGTGGGAGGGGGTTTGGCGGGGGGCGGGCGGGTTTGGCACTAGAACCTTAAAACAATTTTGGGGTTGTGGGGGAGGGGGCTGAGGTGGCCCGACCCTCTATTGTATGGCGCCTCTGCTTCTGCTAATTGTGCCAGAGCAGTGGTTCTCAGCCTCTTTATGCTGCGACCATTCAATACAGTTCCTCATGTTGTGGCAACCACCCAAGTATACAATTCTTTTCGTTGTTAATTTATAACTGCAGTAAATGTGTGTTTTTCGATGGTTTTTGGCGACCCCTTGTGAAAGGGTCGTTGGACCCAAAACAGGGTCTCGACCTACAGGTAGAGAACCGGTGTGCTCAAGCTATTACATAAGTTTTTGTTTGATATTCTTTTCTTAGTTGTGAAAATTTCTGGACTTTCGCAATCGCTCGTGTATAAATAAATATCGGGGATTTTTTCAGGTATACGTGGGTAAATATATCATATACTAACCTTTTGCTGTGCTGGTTTTTTTTTTTAATGTTTTTTTTTATTTACTGTGTACAAGCTAATTGGTTTTGTATTTGAAGCTAAAAACGGCTTTAAACCACATAGGTTAAAAAATAAATAGACAGAGTACACCCATCCATTTTTCTGGAAAAAACCAGAATTCAGTTACTTAAAAAAAACGTTTTCAAAACTTTACTATACATATGAGGACATAGTGACACAATAGATTTGTTTAACATTTTTTGTGTGCGTACAGTTGAACTACGCTAGCTGGTGCTTCTTCTTCTTTCTTCTGCATTTCTATTCCCCAATGGAGCATAGGCCCTCAACCAACTCATGCCAAGTCGTTCTATCCTTCGCTATTACATGGAGCTCTCCCCATGTCTTTCTCGCTTCATTCTCCTGCTCTCTTTTATATTTTTTTTTTTTGTGTGGGGGAGGGGGCGCTTCCTTTATTCCTATGCTTCTTCTTCTTCTTCTGCTTCTTCTTCGCCTCCATCTTTTTCTTTCGATTTGCGACTACAAGTGTTTAAGAGATCTTTATCTCTCGGGGTGGTCAGCGAAGCTACAGAGTTACGTACTTCTCCTACTGTCTCGGCGGGCACTACCTGAAAACGCATGCTGAGGCAGAGTAGGTCAGGTCCTTTGTATTAGTTGGCAGCTCGCTTAGGAGGAAAACTCACAGAAGCGGACAGAAAGAGCACAACTTTTCTGACACAGCATCTTTTGCAAAAAGGAGAGGGGAGAGGCAGGGGGGGGGGGATGATTAACTGACCGTCATAACAGTGTACAATTGTCCCATTATTAGTTATAAGTATTTGCTTACAGTTTCGATGTGTGGGTTCCGGGGCCCCATTGCAGGAAAAACAAGAATATGCCCACTGCCTCTCATTGAAGCATGACGTAGGAGTCGACTAATTAGGCAAATTCTTCGAACTCGGAGTGCATCTGCCTTAGAGGTAGGGAACCAAAAGTCTGCACACAGATAAGCCAGATCTGTGAAACGGATGTCACGCAACTTCCAGGTTCTGTATCTAGGTTAGCAGATAGACGGACACCCAAAACTTTCCGCTGAAGTTTGCAGCCAGTGACGGCGAAGAAGAAGTAGTTTACATATTTCATATTGTTTTAATTATTCATTAAATGTATTGGTCTTTCATTAATTAATTAATTAATTAATTCATTCATTCTTCTTCTTCTTCTTCTTCTTCTTCTTCTTCTTCTTCTTCTTCTTCTTCTTCTTCTTCTTCTTCTTCTTCTTCTTCTGCTTCTATTTTTTCTCTTCTTCAGCATTCCGAGCATTTGAGATTAATTGCCGCAAATATCACCCGCCTCCACTCATCTCTCTGGTTGGCCTTCTCTTTCCAGTTGGTGACACCAAGTGTTTGTAGGTCTGTCTGGAGATTTTCTCTCCATCGTCTTCTTGGTCAGTCTCGTGGTCTACGACCATTTATCTCCCTTGTGTATACAGTTTTCACCTCTCTGTCATCTGACATTCTCTCAATATGCCCCCCTCCTCCTTTTCCCCCCAGCCATTTTAACCTCTAATGATGCCAATGATAAATGGTGATTTACCAAGATTCGTCGTAATACTCTGTTTTCGAAAACCTGTAATAAGCCTGTATCTCTTTTAGCTGTGCTCCAAGTTTCAGAGTCATATAAAACGACTAATTTTATCAACGTTTTATATATTTTGATCTTGGTGTTGCGAGATAGAGACTTTGACTTTAGCAGATGTTGAAGGGCATAGTATACTTTATTTCCAGATTGTATTTTAGATAGTATTTCCTCTCTCAGCAGGTTGGAGCAGTTGATGTTTACACCCAAGTAATTAAATGTTTCCGTTCGTTTGATGTTCATAATATCAACTTGTATGTGGCCAGAGTTTATATCTTTTCCCTCTCTATTTATTATCACGTATTCTAGCTTATCTAGATTAATAACTAGTCCCATTTTGTAGGCTGCTTCTTGTAAGAGGGTCAATGTTTTTACAGTCTCTAGTTCATTTTCTCCAACAAAACCAATGTTATCTGCATAACCGAGCAGGCTTGCAATTTCTCCTGTAGTACACTCGTTTCAATTTCCTTATAATTTTCTCCAGGGCCAAGTTGAACAGAAGTGGGGAAAGAGCATCACTTTGCTTTAAACCAGATGTTACCTGAAAAGGGTCTGATTTTCTGCCTTTATATGTTACTATATTACAAGTGTTTTCATACATAGTTTGGTCATGGTGAATAACTTCTTTGGTATTCCAATGTCATTCATAGCATTCCATCAACTGTTTGTATGTAAACTATCATACGCCTTTTTTGGGTTTTTCATTAAGAACTAATAATTATTGGTAAACATGTGGGTGACTGCAGTTTCAAGTTTTTGTTGAGATTTTTAGTCTAATTTCTCTGGAATAATTACTGGTAATAATGCTCACGTAAACAAGGTTTATGTTGTTTCTAAAGGCCCACGCACCCCTAGAGAATTATAAGTGGGCTAAGAGACTCCCCCCCCCCACCCCAATGCCTTCTTCAAGGCGGTGCTCTTGATCTATATATATTAATGTTTGTTTCTCTCAGATTGTCAGCCTTCCCGCAAGATAATGACTTCTATGTTCCAGGTCCGAAGATAGTGTAACGGATATGCAATTAACTTTAGAAAGCTAGGTATTTTGCTAAAAAAAAATCGTCATGATCAATCAGCATCCCCGATGGAGAAGCTTTAGGTTATAATTGTGACTAGGTTATGTGCGCCCTATAAAATGGCTTAGCACTGCACGCCAACAAGAGCCCTGACAAGGACTCCTACAGTGTTGATGCGATCACAGGAGGCAGACCCAAATACTGTCTCCATCGGCGACCAAGTCGTCTATGGCGAGCTAATGGGTGACCCGATGGTCAATGTAACTAACTTTTTAGTGCCTGTTTTATTATATATGCCTGAACACTGCCTGCCGTAAAAAGACGGAACATTCAATGGTACGGACATGTAATAAGATCTAGCGGTCTTTCAAAAACAATACTACAGTGCTCAGCAGACAGGGAGAGGAGAAGAGGCAGACCAAGAAAGATCTGGATACAGAACTTGACTGACTGGACACGCCTTAGGCATGGAACTAAAAAGTATGTTGCATCAGTTCAACAAAGGCAGAGAGAACTGAGCAGAATGTCAATAGCAACTAGTGACCTAACGACACACAGTCTTACCGGACAATGGTGGTGATTGACACTGCATAACAAAAGAAGACAGAGTCGAGGCCAGTCCTAGTAATTTTGTGAAAAAAATTAAAAGGTCGACCACTTTCAGACTGCTGTTAGCTAGCCGAGGCTGCTAACAGTCTCCGCCTATATTTGTGGTCTGTGTTATTTGCGTCATTTTCGTGACTAAATTCGAGTGTTTGTGCCATTTCTGGGCTTGATGCTTCAATCCGATTCAGACCGCTCGTCCTCCACCCTGTTGTTACTTGTGCATGTTTTCCCTCTTCTTGCTAAGTGTTTCCAGTTTGTGTAGTCTCCCTTTGATTTGGCCAGGCGTATTTCGTAGGGAGCGCGCTTTCCACATAACGTCCTTTGGACCACCAAATACAGTTTTAAAATTGTGAGTATTTTATTTTGCCAAAAAGTACTGAAAACAGTTTTTGATTTTAGATAGTTCCGAAATGTGAAAATATTCCGCGTGTGACCATAGTGGTCTTATAGTTGTCTTCCTGTAATAAGAACAGGAGTCGAGGCCTCAGAGAATTCGTTTCTTGGCCTCCAAAAAACCCCGATCCTGATATAAAAGGAATTTATTAAATGATGTTTTTATGTTTTATGTCGTTGAGGCATGGGTCATATCATTTAAAACAAAAAGAAAGGTAGAGCTAGACAGCTTCACGTTATTGCAAATACAAACGACACGTAAACGTTGCGGCTAGAGAGACTTCATCAGCTCATTACATAATTATACAGTACCACAAATACGAACAAGAAAAAAGGGTTTGAGCGCGTTATAATGTATACTATGAAGTAGCAATCGAGTCTTTCAAGAATATGGGGGTATATTACGTGAGCTACTGGTAAAGATTGGATAAGTGATGATGATGAAGATCTTTGATCGACACAAGCTCAGCCTTGTCGGCATCTTATTTTGCCTTTCTAGCCCCCACTGGAGCATAGGCCCTCAACCAACTCACGCCAAGTCGTTCTATCTTTTGCTATCGCATGCAGCTCTCCTCATATTTTGTAAATTCATTCTTCTGCTCCCTTCTCCATGTGTTTTTGGCCTTCCTTTATTCCTATGCCCCTGGGGGTTCCAGGGCAAAGACATTGTAGTTATATTGTTCCCCAGTTTTCTCAATGTTTGTCCTTTCCAACGCCAGCGTTTTTTCTTCACCTCTTGGTCCACTGGAGCTTGCTTTGCTCTTTCCCAAAGCTCTACATAAGTGATTCTTTTCAACATCAGCTCAGTTTATATGATATTTATACATCTCTTTGTTGAATGTTTTGTTTTGTTCATGTTTCGAATCTCGGCTTATTTATGACACAGGGCAGGGAAGGTGAGGAACCTTTCCCCCCCCCCCTCGCCTTAAAGAATGATGAGTTTATAATGCTAGACCCGATCGCCCTGTTGGTTCTCGGCTCCCATCTGTGGGGGCGTAGGAAAAAAATGGACGGGGAAGGGAGGGGGGTCACTCCCTTTAACACGCATGTAGTAAAAGGCGAGTAAATAAGGGTCTGCTGAAATCGGATGTGATAAGTCAAAATGCATAGATATCGCAGCCTAGCTGTTGACTACAAGACAATGTGTCAACCGAAGGGCATTTGTAGACAAGAAGAAAAAGAAGAAGAAGAAGAAGAAGAAGAAGAAGAAGAAGAAGAAGAAGAAGAAGAAGAAGACGAAGAAGAAGAAGAAAGAAGAAGAAGAAGAAGAAGAAGAAGAAGAAGAAGAAGAAGAAGAAGAAAAAGAAAAAGAAGAAAAGAAGAGAAAGGAGGAGAAGAAGATTATGATGCTGGTGATAATGGTGATGATGATGATGGTGATAATGGTGATGATAATGATGGTGGTGGGGAGGAGGTGGAGTAAGATTAAAACTGTACTCACCCCTGGCTTCATTGGGCCGCCGTATAGAGGAGACCAAAATCTGCTGTATCATGAGGCTGGTCACATGAGGAGTTTGTGTTGACACAGTCACACAACCCATGTTGCTGAACCTTGTTGAAAGACATCCACTAGACGCAGGCAGACTCGAAGTTACACCCGAACGTCTCTGTGGAACCAAGGAACTACAGCTTGAAGTTGATACGCTTTCAGCAAACAAGACTGAATAGCTGGTGTCTTGGCGGGATTGAGATGTAGTATTATCTTTCTCATCTTCAAAACTGTCGTGGTCAAAGTAGAACACGGAGCCATTGTCTTTAGAATCGCCATCATCAAAGTAGCCTGGTTGGAAACCTTGACTGCAAGAAAGAGGCGATTCAGGATCATTGTAGGAATCGAAGTCTACACACCGGCTGGAGCTTTCATGTGTTTCACTGATAGTTATGCTTCTGGTACGTGTATTTTCTGCATTGTCTTTATCGTAGACGTATTCATTAAGGCTGCGGCTGCGTTGACCACGCTTCTGATCAGCGTCAAAGTCTGAAGTATTTCTACTTTGACCACAACCACCGCAAGCGCCCAGTGAACTGTCATCGTCAACTTCGGAGCAGTATCTGCGCGATCGTGTGGACAAGTTGATTCTCCTGCATGGTGTAGGCACGCTTGTAATGTTCATGTTCTTGGAAACGCCACTTCGGTTGGCAAACTCCTCCTCATCCTCTTCATCATCGAAGCTCTTGTCGTGTAAATTGCATATGCTCTGAGACAAGTAAAAATCGTTCTTGAGACTTGGTGGTGGTGATCGTAGCGGTTTGTGACTTCCGCTTCTTGCATGCCGTTCTATGTTGTCCTCTTCTTCCTTGTTCATTTTATAATCGAAACGAGCTTGATTCGTGTCAAAAGATTCAGAAAATGATCGGGAGGATACGTTAAAGTCTTGATAAGAGATTTTGCTCGACGATGATGATGCTTTGATAACTTTTGGATGTTTTGTTAAGGAATAAGCTTTTTGCTTTCTATCAGTGATGCCTTGGTAATGAATATTACGGGGTGTTGTGGCTAACGTGGACAAAGAGTTGTCTTGGGAATAAATGTTGCAAGTTGATCTGGCTAACGGAGACATAACGTTGCTTTGAATATGATGAATGTTGCAAGGTACTTCTAAAGGGCCCAGATCAATGTCTTGAGTACAAATGTTAAAATGGGCTGGGGCTAACGTGGACAAAGTGCTGCCTTGAGAACGAATATTAGAAACTGTTGATGCTACATGACATACAGCGTTATCTGGAGCATGAATATTGCAAGATGTTGCTAACTGGGGCAAAGTGCTGCCTTGAGCAAATATGTTACAAGTTGTTGTTGCTAACTGGGGCACAGTGTTGCCTTGAGCTAAAATGTTACAAGTTGTTGTTGCTAACTGGGGCGCAGTGTTGCCTTGACCAAAAATGTTACAAGTTGTTGTTGCTAACTGGGGCACAGTGTTGTCTTGAGCATAAATGTTACAAGTTGATGTTGCTAACTGGGGCACAGTGTTGTCTTGAGCATAAATGTTACAAGTTGGTGTTGCTAACTGGGGCAAGGTTTCATCTGGAAAGGTCAATGTGGTTCTATTCAGCTGGGACTGTACATTTCCCTGACTAACACTGTCAAAGAGAAACAACTGTCCCTGTGGCTTGCTTGTAGTGGGTGTGATTATAGTTGCTGGAGAAAAATCTGTACCATAACCGCTGTCCCTAGTCGATAACCGCGCCCTGTGTAACGGCGAATTGCTCAAGTCCAATTTCGTGTCTTGCTTTGAGTAACTCTCATGCTGAGTTGGTGCATGAGACAAGGCATCAGTCGAAGGTACATCCGCCTGCTGATCCGTGAGTTCTTTTGTTGAGTGTTTCTCCTCGCTCCGCTGGCTAGTGTTTCTATCCGCCATCATCATAAATCATTTGAGTGAGTAACTGACGGCACACAAACCAGAGGCTCTAGATCTGGGAAAAGAGTGAAACACATTTCACATCAGTGTAGGTAAAACTTATGAAAACTAAACCAAAGTAAAGCAGAATCTCTCTGGACGTATTTGTACACAATGTGAACCATATTAAAAAAAATTTAATGATTAAAGACAAGCTATAGATATAATAGAGGGCTCAGTAGAGGGAAAGAGGAGAAAAGGCAGACCAAGAAAGACATGGTTAAAGAACCTGACTGACTGGACAGACCTCAGGCATGCAACCATGAAGTCCATCGCGACTGACCGCCAAAAGTGGAGAGAGCTGATCAGACAGTCAACAGAAACTGGTGACCCAACGACACGTAGTGTTACGGGATAATGATGATGATGATGATGATGATGATGATGAGGATGATGATGATGATACAGAAAATAAAAACGAAATTCATTATAAGGACCCATTTCAGCGCCTGCAGGCGTCCTGGGCATATAATGCTAGAAGTATATTTTTTACACCAATGTGGGTGGCGTGGTTAACATCACACCGGTCACCTTTACCTCCCATGACAGTAACTAATACCCATTTAAGGCTGAGTCGACCTGGGAGCAAAAGTCATTTTTTCATAAAAGTCCTGCTCCGTTGGAATTTGAATACAGGGCCTTCGGATCCGCAGGCGAGTGTCTCGCCACTACACCACAAAGGGACTCAAGTTCTTTTATTAAAGGAAAACTAACACATACGTTTCAATTTAAATGTGCAACCCGCCGTGGATACTCTTGGTTGTCTTTTGTGATAGTTACTACCGAAACTATATAGTGTATGTTTAATGACTGCATTTATTGACTACGCCTCAAGGCTTACTGGGCACACAGAAACTGATAAACACTGCTGAACGCTGTTGGCTGTGTATGGAACTTGTACAGTCGACAGTAGCGTTCATGGCCTTATCGGGTGAAAGGACACCGAAGTGAACTGTGATTACAAACCAGAGCAGATTATTAGTACATTTAACGAGTTATACTGACTGTACTCCTCCCTCCTAACGTTCACCGACTATAATGGTCTTGTTTCATAACTTGACACAACCATTTCGCAAATCTGGCTTATATTGTATGCAGACTGTTGGTTCCTTGCCTCTCAGGCAGGCGCATTCTGATTTGGAGAGAAATACCTATATCTAGTCGACTTGTACGGCATGCTCGTTAGGGTGACATCGGGCCTTTTCTTCTCCCCCCCCCCCCCCCACCCACCATGGGCTCCGAAACCCATTCGAGTAATACTGACAGTGAACTCCTTACATTGTGCGCAAACAGTTTAAGAAAGGTAAGGGGGGGGGGGGGGGTGAAATATGTGTGTCTACATTGAAACCTTAATTTGTGACGTTCTCTCCCCCCCCCTTTTCCCCCTCTTCCCTATTTTTTTGTTGTTGTTGTTGCCGAAGAAGATTGTATATGATTTGTTTTATGTATTTACATTATCGTCGTATGTATCGTTATATCTTTACACCCTGAACTTCCATTGTAAAATAAACTCTTTACGTATGATCGCAACACTGAGGTCTAAAATGTATAGGGATCGGGCATTTGTAAACAACTATTAATTATAAACAGACAGAGATATTTGTTTTAAAAAAAGGATACTTCGTAGATGTAGAAAAATAGTAAGTTTAAAAAAAAAAATAATCTAAGATCAACTTTGAATATTTAAATGAAACCGTAAATGTGTATTGTTGGCTGTGTGCCCTAAAAAACGAGAAAACAACTTAACATTATATATGAATAAATTCCAAACTATTAATTAGTGGCAAAGTTTATGAAAAGAGCTAAACACATTTCAATCAAGAGGCGAGAGAATAACGACAGGGCTGGAAAGTGGACACATTGAGAAAACTAGAGTCATTTCTTCAGAACTCGTAGTGAAAATGGATAACGAAGATCTAAAATACATAGAAAAAAAATTGACAAACAGATGAAGAGGAGATAGCGGAGTTGGAGGAGAAAGATAGGTGGGCCTCGTGTGTGGTTCTTCAGGTATCCTTCGTGAGATGTATGGCGCAAGAAAGAACAACGGTAGCAGCAACAGGAGCACATGTAGTAGTATTAGAAGTAGTAGCAGTATTAGTAGTAGTAGTAGCAGCAGCAGCAGCAGCAGCAGCCGCAGTAGTGGTAGAATAAAAGGAGGATAGGAAGAAGAAAAAAAGAAGAGGAAAAAGAAGAAGAAGAAGGAGGAGGAGGAAGAAGAGGAGGAAAAAAAGCAGAAGGATAAAAAGGAGAGGGAGGAAAAGACAAGGACGGAGAAGACAAAGAAAAAGGAGAAGGTTGAGGAAAAGACGAGGAAGGAGGAGGAGCAGCAACAGAAGAAGAAGAGGAAGAAGAAGAAGAAGAAGTAGAAGAAAAATAGGAAGACAGTCCAATTTTCACTTTCATGTTTATTTATTTTGCTTGTTGAAAATTAAAAAAAAAAAAGAAATCCCAAAGAAACTTACTGAAGCAGAAAGAGGAAGGGAGAGGATGAATATTGGCTCAGAATTATGAATGCAAATGTGTTTCATGACCTGTTCACAGCGGACTCGACAAAATAAAAATAAAAACAGTTTACAGCCGTACTGGCAATATAAAACATTTGGGTTTGAAGTACATCAAAGGGTGCTTACGTGTGTACTGTACACTTAGCGCAAAAAAGGGGGCGGGACGGGGAATAGAGGGTAGGGGGAGGAGAGGACAGTTAATGATGAAAACACTAGCTTTCAAGGCTTGGCGAGTAGAAAAGAGTGAATGTCATTGAAAGGAGTGTTCGCTCTTCTGTTGGGTTTTTGGTGGCAAAGTGGTTAAGTCATTTGATTTGCGCTCGAAAGTTTTTGGATTCGTTCAAAACCAGAGGTAGTGACACAAAGAAAAGGATGGGGGGGGGGGGGGGGGGGTTAACCATTAGAAATGTTCTTGGGAGGGGTTTCAAGTCACCAGAGACTTCTTTCGTCTTCCACTATCCCCCAGGGGAGCATAGGCCCTCAACCAACCAACTCACGCCAAGTCGTTCTATCCTTCGCTATTGTACGCAGCTCTCCCCATGTCCCACCCATCTTTTTAACCTCTCTCTCCACTCCCTTCTCCGTATGTTTTTGGTCTTCGTTTATTTCTATGCCCCTGTGGGTTCCAGTGCACAGATATTGTCTAGTTATATTGTTCTCGGGTTTTCTCAACGTGTGTCCTATCCAACGCCAGCGTTTATTCACAATTAGTCCATAGGAACTTGTTTAGTTCTCTCCCAAAGTTTAGCATTAGTGATTCTATCATTCCATTTAATTCACAAGCCTTCTTTGAGGTAATAATAATAATAATAATAATATTGTGCAGAATAGTAAATAAATATTATTATATATTTGTAATAATATAATTATCCTGAGTAGTGATTATCCGGCTTTTGAGCTGAAATGCTATGGACAGATTTTCAGAATATCTTGGACAAAGAGAAGGAGAAATACTGACATCATGAAAGAACTGAACATCAGGAAAGATTGGCTAATAAACAGCATCCTGTCTCTAAAGCTGAAATATTTTGGTCATATCAAGGGCCACGACAGACTGGGGAAAAAAAAAGCAGAAGGCGTGTTATCAGGAAGGACGGGCAGGGGCCGACCAACACGAAGATGGGCACAGGATATAAGTGACCACGGCCATCTTTAGCTATAAATCTAGAGTTGGCGGTGTAAGTGACTCCTTGAGTATAAAAGTACATGAGGCGGGAGAGCTGGCGAGAGACCTAGTTTCTTTCAGGCAGACCGTGATGAGAGCGACGTTCTGCAAAAGACCTGCTACACGATAATGATGAGTGATTGTCCATGGAAATCATTCCTTACCAGTACATGACTGCAGATAACATGAGACTAGTGTAACAAAGCTCCAATTATAACTTCTTTGGAGTTGAACGTGATATCTAACGAGTTTGTCCTGTTGGCTTACCATCCAGATTGAGGCTTTGTAAGTTGAGGGTGGTCACACCTTCAGGCGGCAACGCGAGGGGAGAAACAAAGGAAGGAAGTGATTGTGGTTTCTCCTCCAGGATTGCGTGCAGTCTGTGGCATTACCATCTTGAGGATGAGAATCAAAGAGGTACAAATCCCGGAAAGCTAATTCAACCGTATAACCATATACAAATGTTAGTTGCTTATCCTTTACAGGACGCTGCAGAGCCAGCCCCAGCATATTTTAGCTCTTCTGGCTTTTCTATACAAATTTACCTTCAGTAGTTTGCCATTGCTTGCATAGCCATATAGCATAGTTCTATTGGGGCACCACAAAACGGTTGCGACGTAACCAATAGTATAGTGCGAGTGCATTGTGGGCCTTGGATTCTCTTGACGTGGCCAAGATTCTTGCATTGGGTCTTCAGCTTTTAGCAAATCATGCGAGCGAACAAGTAGGGCTTTAAAAAAAGTAAAGAAAACGCGCGCGCATACACACACACTGAGAGGGGCACAAAATCGGCATGCTTACTTAAGGCAACTTGAGTACATCGAATAAAGGAAATTTTCAGTGAGACACTAAATTGCCTGCATATTATAAACGTTTTACTCAGGTGGTTATCTCCAGCATTCATTTCCTCTTAGCTGCTGATTTTTCATTGGGTGGGGAATAGGCTATCAGAATAATCACTGCGTATCGCTGCACACTAAAACAGATTTCCAAGCAATCTCAAGTGATTACTGTAAATTGTACATAAGTTATTAGTCAGAGATTCGCCGCCTTAAGAAAACTGCAGCAACTGCGCAATTGTAAATTATAGAATCATAAGGAAATTGGAACCAGAAGGCCACATGCAAAAATTCGTGTTGATCCGTACGGGAGTTTTTGAGATGTTAGTTGAAGTGTGACGGCGTGAGTTTTAAAACGTACTATAAGAGTTCTACTCTAGTTCAATGCTTGTCTTGTCCTCCTTCTGCAACTGAAAATATTTAATACTTATCGGCGGTGGCTAGATGGCGTCAGATCTTGAGTGGCGGAAGCATCCAGAACAACGCTGCCTGTGTTTAAGAGACACTTGAGAGTACAGCGACGGGTCAGTACTTGTACGCAGACACACTATTACTCACAACCAGGGAATGCGCCATGAAGTATCAACAATTTCTATTCCATGTAAGACATGTACACGTGGCAACTGAAGATGGCCGTCCTTTCAAGCGCATTTGCTCCGACTACCAAACCCAATGCAGTGAAAAAAATATTCTCAGCCGAGCACACCGAGCCGCCCTGGTCTAGCGGCTAGACACTCGGCTGCGGATCGGAAGGTCGTGGGTTCGGGTCGTGACGGGGGCTGGACTTTTTTTTTTCAAAAATGACCTTGGCTTCCAGGTCGACCCAGCTTTGAGTGGGTACCAGGTACAGTCCTGGGAAGTAAAGGCGGCCCATACCAAGTGACATTTTGTCTATATAGTATAAGTCTAGCCTTATAAACCCAATATGCCTAAAGGTGTAGAAAAGGGTTCTTCACTTTACTTTACCCTAGAACACCTCTCAACAGAAGTAACTGTTTTAAGTCAGAAGGGACAGCAGACTGCGACAGAAGAAATTAACTCTCAAATGTCGCAGTCTTTGCTTTGGGTATATTCTTCCTCGTGTGAGTTTCGGGGTCTCGTTGTAGGGAAAACAAAAATAAATCCAATGCCTTTCCAGCAAGCGTGTCGCAAGAGTCGACTAACTGGGAGCTTCCTTTCAAATCAGAGTGCGTCTGCCTGGGAGGCATGGAACCAACAGTTTAAATTCAAATAGACGATGTAAAACAGATGTACACGCAACACTCAGGTTCTGGAACAAAACAAAAGTCCAAAGGTGGACAAACAACCACAACTTTCCTCCGGAGTTTCCAGCTAGTGAATGCGACGAAGAAAAAGATATTTTCTCTCGGAGTTTCAATTTACCTGTGGAGATTAAAGGTTAATTTTCATGCTCTTGAAAACAAAATTGACATTACGTGTGGTAGTGTATGAACAGCTGAATAGTAGAGACACAATAACTACAGAGAGATCGAGAGAGAGAGAGAGAGAGAGAGAGAGAGAGAGAGAGAGAGAGAGGGAGGGAGAGAGAGAGACGTCCTACAGTACCAGTAGCTTGAGCTGCGTGGTCTCGGGGCATAGTGTCCACCTCGAGAGCTAGAGGTCTCGGGTTCAAGCCCGTGTGCATTGTTGCGCACGTAAAAAAAAAAAATCCCTTGCCAGTTGGAAACCGAAAAGTGTAGCCTAACGGCAATGCTCGGGCAAAATTTTGAGTTTAAAATCTGCCTAAAGTTATCCAGGATCATCACCGGTGCGTGGTTACTTTTAACTCAGTCTTGGAACACCCGTGTGTCATGAAGTCGATCCGTCGACCAAACTAAACTAAACGTTGCACCAAAAATTATGAATGTCTCTTTCTGATGTTTGTGAAAAGTTGACTTCGGGTGTTCGCCTTTTACAAAACATCTGCATTACTCATTTTGGCTGTCTAGTGAATTTTAAGCATTCTGTAAAAACCATATCTGACTCCTCAAGAGATTTTGTCACTGGTCCAGGATTCACGTTGAAATGTTAAAATCGACTCATTTTTTTTTTTTTTACGTATCCAGAAACCATGAGTTGTAAACCCTTTGGCGCGGTACTATGGATTTTTCCGCCTTCTATTTTAGGTACGTTAATCTGGGAGAAATGTGGCTTTTCTGCCTACCCCCGGGAGTGAACCCGGACCACAAGGAGTTCGTCACCCGGCCGACGCGAAAGTTTTAACCAACTTAGAGAGCCAAAAAAAAAAAAATTACGGCGCCTCGGCGTATTGGCTGTATAGTGCTGGACTTTTTTTTTAACCAATCGGCGCTCGGTGGGTGATATGGTCAACGTCGCGTCGACCGCCTTTACTTCACAAGACTTTATCTGGTACCAATGTCAAGCTGGGTCCATCTAGGAGCAAAAGTCATTTTTGGAAATAGTCTGACACCTTTTAGATTTGAACCCACGACTTTTGAATCTGCATGCACGACTCATTAGAGAATGCGAGAATACTTCTTGTGACCTCTCAGGGATAATGATTTATTGCATACGATGTTCGCCATTTTACAAAATGCAGTTTTTGCCTACCCTGCCCTATTATTTATTTCTGCGTTACATCTGCCATATGATATTGTCCACATGCCTGCATACTTAAATTCTCCGCGTGGCTTCCTGGGTCGCATTGTTTGGAAAACAAGAATAGACACACTGCTTTCCATAAAGCATGACGTCAGCGCCGATTAATTGGGAGCTTTCTTAGAAGTCGATTACATCTAACTGAGAAGTAAGGAACTAATATTATGCATAATAATGCTCAATCACCTGTGAAACGGTGATGCACGCAAACATTTAAGTTCGGTAACAGGACTACAGTCCAGAACTTTCACCTGAGTTTACAGCCTTGGAACGCAAGGAAGAAGAAATATTTTTAAACTGCAGCACTTGCTAAAAGATAATGTTAATAACTTATTTAAAAAAAAAATTTAAATGTACATGTAAGCAGAATTCTTTTCTTAGATGTTAAAGTTAGTTGCGTGTCCTTCACAGGATGTTGCAGAACTAACCCAAGCATTTTTTGGCTGCTGTGGTTTTGCTAGGCACATTTTACGTTCAGTAGTTTGCCATTGCACTCAACGGTCGGCTCTAGATACGGCTGTTGAAACCAAAGCATGCAGAGGTCTAATCCAGGATTACCGCCATTATGAAGCATGTTCACAACGCCTTAGCCATAGATGCTGGCTCTAAGATATTACCAAGTCTGTTTTTCTGGCAATATGCAACGGTGCACAATACGGGCACCCTTTTTTAGGAATTTTTTTCAGCGATGCTGCGATAGACAACTTGCAGTGAGCATCGGCACTTTTCTGTCTAGAAATGAAGACATGAATTCAGACGACGATACGCGAGTCTCACCGTGGAAGAGGTTAGGCCTATGCACGTAAAATTGTCGAACACACGGCTGTGGATCCCCTGTAGCCAGCCTTCATTGTTAAAACAGCACACATTTGTTTATGTTGGGTGTTGTGAAACTCTCTCTATCTCTCTCTTGTTGCACCACACACGTGATAAACACAAGGTGACACAAAGTGTCACCATGCAGATGAGGATCCCCCATAGAGAGATCACATAAACAACTTTTCATTCTTTAGATCATATTTATGGCCTAGCTATATTCAGGACCCCTGGCAAAAGCGAGGGTGGGGCTTCAAATAGCGAAACATTGCATCCCACATGGGGACATTTTAACGCGGATTGTTGTAAAACTGCATTCAGAATCTATAAGTCATACAGACCGAATAAAACATGTAGTGCAAATAATTATAATATGTGATGCGTAATGGGGAAAATCCTGGTAAGAAACAATGGAATATAGAAACATGGCAGCGGGGCTGGCGCCAGATGGCAAAGATCCAGTGCCCGATTTATGACCCTTGCGGAAAGTTAGTTACCTATTCTTAACAGCAATGTTCTTCAACCCGTGGGCAGCGGCCACTGGTCTGCCGAAAAAAAGTTTATGTGGACCGCCAAGAACTTTAAACTCTTTGAGTCCCAAACAACGCGTCATGTGTGAATCCCTCTGTTTTATGAATCCCTTCTCTAGCTTAATATGCTCTCTTACGCTTTGTATTAGGGCAGTATGCACTCAAGAAATCTGGCTTATCTAAAAGTCACCTACTACATATTGTATTACAGTTTTGAAAGCAATGCATAGATGTATTTTCATTATGGATATTTTACCACTTGTATCCTTCTTCCTGGTAAACCATTTTCTGGTGCCAAAGGAGGTATTCGTGTGAAAAGATAGGGTATGTGGTATTTCTCTTACAATCTATGTGGTTAACACATCACTGGCTCCTAATTTGTGTAAAAGGACTTTCTCGAACACATCAAACAATACAAACCAAATAGAGAATCACACTAAAGCGCTTCGCATATTAAAAACAACGCTCCATCCAGGTTTATCATATTTTCCAACCTTTAAGGAGCAGCAGATGTCGCATTAGTTAAAAATTGTAATTTTGGGACATTCAGTTTAACAAATAAACTGCCATTGACGTTTGTTTTTGGTGAGCCTCGAAACAATTTTCACTGTTTTGGTGGGCCTCGCAACAATGTTCACTGTTTTGGTGGGCCTCGCAACAATTTTCACTGTTTTGGTGGGCCTCAAAACAATTTCCACTGTTTTGGGGAGCCTCGAAACAATTTCCGCTGTTTTGGTGAGCCTCGAACAATTTCCACAGTTTTGGTGAGCCTCGAAACAATGTTCACTGTTTTGGTGGGCCTCGCAACAATTTTTACTGTTTTGGTGGGCCTCAAAACAATTTCCACTGTTTTGGTGAGCCTCGAAACAATTTCCACTGTTTTGGTGAGCCTCGAAACAATTTTCACTGTTTTGGTGGGCCTCGAAACAATTTTCACTGTTTTGGTGGCTCTCCTAACAATTTTTACTGTTTTGGTTGGCCGCATAACAATTTCCACTGTTTTGGTGGGCCTCGAAACAATTTCCACTGTTTTGGTGGGCCTCGAAACAATTTCCACTGTTTTGGTGGGCCTCGAAACAATTTTCACTGTTTTGGTGGCTCGAAACAATTTCCACTGTTTTGGTGGGCCTCGAAACAATTTCCACTGTTTTGGTGGGTCTCGAAACAATTTCCACTGTTTTTGTGGGCCTCGAAACAATTTCCACTGTTTTGGTTGGCATCGAAACAATTTCCACTGTTTTGGTGGGGCTCGAAACAATTTCCACTGTTTTGGTGGGCCTGGAAACAATTTCCACTGTTTTGATGGCCTCAAAACAATTTCCACTGTTTTGGTGGGGCTCGGGACTAAATAGGTTGATGAACACTGCTTTTGCCACTGTTTTTGGTGGGTGGAAACAATTTTCGAAAACAATTGTTTTGGTGGGTCATTTTTGGTGCTTGTGAATATACTACATAATTTTAGTGAGCCTCAGAAGTTTCACACTTTCTAAATTGTTGGGCTCTCGATTTCAATGTTTTGGTGGGGCTCGAATCAACACAAAGCGGTCCGTGGGTCTGGAAACAATCTCCCGCAGCTTAAACTTAATCAGGTACCTTGGAATTACAAACGGTTTTTGCAACACCTAAACCACAGATGCCGACCAGGAGATACAAAAAACAACTAGTTAAAAAACAAAGTATAAGTAAAGGACTTTTTCCACGCTTTCACGTGTATTGGGCATACATCACTCAGTACCTAGCTGTTTTTTTATAGACCAATCGTAGTGGGTGATGTCACACGCTTTCCTTTACTTGGTTTTCAATACAATGTGGTGGAAACTCAAGGCAAAGCGGCAGCCAGTAGTTTCGAATCAGTCCGGCAGCTTAAATCTAACAGAGTACCTTGGAATTACAAACGGCTTTTGCAACGCTTAAGCTACAGATGCAGACCCAGCAGTAAGAAAAACCACCATTATAAAAAAAAAAAAAAAAATAAAAGTAAAGGACCTCTTCCCGCTTTCACACGTATTAGGCATATGGGGCTGGACCTATATTTTACAGACCAAACGGCACGGTGGGTGATGTGGTCAGCATCACGCCAGCCGCCTTTACTTTCCAGGACTTGCACCCACTTAAGGCTGAGTCGACCTGGGAGCCAATGTCATTTCTGAAAACAGTCCGGCTCCGTCGGACCCGGGAAATAACGTGACCTTCCGATCCGCTATTGTCTAGTCGCTACATCACGGCTGTGGCCCCAAAAAAAGTAGACTATATAGTTATTTTCTGTGACACTGACATGGTGTGGCAGTACAAAAAGTGAGGGTAGCTAACGTCTGTTTACCTGTGTGTGGCCTCAAAACTGAGATAGTTATCCTGTCTGTGCACTTATGCTAGAGTGGGGGATAAAAAAGATGGGTGTTGGGGGGGGGGGGTGACTGTGGCCAACGCGTATATCTGTGGCCAAAAAAAGTGGGGGTAGCTATTGTCTGTGACACTTATATCTGTGGCCAAAAAAAAGTGGGGTAGCTATTGTCTGTGACACTGATATCTGTGGCCAAAAAAAGTGGGGTAGCTATTGTCTGTGACACTGATATCTGTGGCCAAAAAAGTGGGAGTAGCTATTGTCTGTGACACTGATATCTGTGGCCAAAAAAAAGTGTGGGAGTAGCTATTGTCTGTGACACTGATATCTGTGGCCAAAAAAAGTGGGGGTAGCTATTGTCTGTGACACTGATATCTGTGGCCAAAAAAAAAAAAGTGGGAGTAGCTATTGTCTGTGACACTGATATATGTGGCTAAAAAAAAAAAAAGTGGGAGAAGCTATTGTCTGTGACACTGATATCTGTGGCCAAAAAAAAGTGGGAGTAGCTATTGTCTGTGACACTGATATCTGTGGCCAACACAAAACAAAAGTGGGAGAAGCTATTGTCTGTGACACTGATATCTGTGGCAAAAAAAAGTGGGAGTAGCTATTGTCTGTGACACTGATATTTGTGGCCAAATAAAAAGTGGGAGTAGCTATTGTTTGTGACACTGATATATGTTGCTTGCAACAAAAAAAAGTGGGAGTAAAATTGTCTGTGACACTGATATCTGTGGCCAAAAAGTGAAAACACTGTGTGGCAGAAGCTATTGTGGACTGTGACACTATCTGTGGCAAAAAAAAAGTGGGGTAGCTATTGTCTGTGACACTGATTTCTGTGGCCAAAAAAAAGTGGGGTAGCTATTGTTTGTGACACTGATATCTGTGGCCAATAAAAAAAAAAAAAAAAAAGGTGGGGGTAGCTATTGTCTGTGACACTGATATCTGTGGCCAAAATGAGTGAGGTAGCTATTGTCTGTGACACTGATATTTGTGGCCAAAAAAGGCCAGGATAGCTATTGTCTGTGACACTGATATCTGTGGCCAAAAAAAAACCTAGGGTAGCTATTGTCTGTGACACTGATATCTGTGGCCAATTAAAATTGGGGTTAGCTATTTTTTACAATGCATTGTCTGTGACAAATAATAGCTGAAGACATTGTACCAGGAGAGCTGGCGAGAGCCCGAGTTTCTTTCAGGCAGAAAGTGATGAGAGCGACGTTCTGCAAAGGACCTTCTACATGATGTTAATCTGAGAGATAAGAGGAAAAGACCTTCAGAATTGGGGGCTTTTAAAAAATAGCTATTTAACAGTTATGTTAATGTGACTTAAAATAGCAAAACAGAGGCAGTTACATCAACAATGGTTAGTTGCGTATTCTTTACAGGACGTTGCAGAACCAACCCCAGCAGCCCCTGGCTGTTGTGTGGTTTCTCTTGGCAAATTTACGTCTAGTAGTTTGCCATTGCTTCTGGACGGTCAGCTCCCTGATACCACTGTCGAAACCAACGCAAGGCGCATGGCCCGCAGCTGGGATCGAACCCGGAACCCCGGCATTACGAAGCGCTCGCATCGACTTAGTTACAGAGCCGACAGTTAAATCAACAGTTATGTAAATTATGTAAAACTACTATTTGCCAACAATCGTGGCGAAGTTGTCAAGCCATTTTTAATGGCGCTCTGAAGGTTGTGGGTTCGTTTCATGGCTGCATATTTTAGATTTACGAGTCCAATTTTTACGGTGACCACTGGGGTCGTAGCCAGAGTTGCGGTGTTCGTGCTTCGTGTGATGCTTTCGGCAGACGGCTAGCCGTTTTGGGGAGAGAGGTGAGTGGTATGCGATTAAAAAAAAACAGGTGCAATTAAGTCAATCCTCAGCAGGTTGAACGTGGTCGAGTTTTTTTTTTAATGTGGAATGGAATGGAAAGTTAATCCTATCTACTAAAAGATGAGAAAAGGAAGGGGGAAAGGGAGGCGCGGGGGGGGGGGGGCATTTCAGACCGCTACATTAAGAGCCGGGTGAGGTGAATTTGAAGTAAGCGCGGGATGACTGAGCTGGCTTCACATTCGAATCTGCTGAGATTCTTTGTGGGTGATATATGGGAAGGAGATTGAACCATTGGTTACAACAGGTGTATGAAAAGCAAACTGTCTGCTACAGAGACGTAAACAGGAATACAGGCAAGTGAACGATGAGTACACATCAGGATATATGACAACAGAGTATGCTGTCTTCCAGTCGAAACGTTCGCATTACGTTCGATTTTTAACTAGCATAACTTCTTCTTCGCCTTTTTCATCGTCATCAGTTTTCTCTTCTTCCCCTTCTTCTATCAAAGTCGTCATTTTCTTCTTCTTCCACTCCTTTTTGTTTAATCATTGTCGTAATTTTCTTCTTCTTCCCCTTCTTCTTCTAACATTGTCATCATTTTCTTCTTCTTCTTCTTCTTCTTCTTCTTCTTCTTCTTCTTCTTCTTCTTCTTCTTCTTCTTCTTCTTCTTCTTCTTCTTCTTCTTCTTCTTCTTCATTTACTTATTCTTCTTCTTCTTCTTCTTCTTTCTTCTTCTTCTTTTTCTTCTTTCTTCATTTACTTATTCTTCTAATTCTTCTCATTCGCACTTAGATCCTCACAACTCTTATATAAGCTTTGCCTACTTTTAAATTCGTTCTCGACATTCTTCTCCAACGATCTCTGTAAGTCTACTAACCTGTTATTGTGTATTTTGAAAGTTTACGAACAGTAGTATGAGAGTCGCACCGTGAAAGAAATTGGAGCCTCACCGCGGAATATCTGCCCCCCCCCCCCCCCCCACCATCCCGCCAAAAAAAAAAAAAAAAAACACTGAGTAAACTGTAGCCAACTTTCATTGCGGAGACGACACTAACATTTACAATGTAAAATTTGTAAGTTTTTTTTTAAGTATCCAGAAACCATGAGTAGTTATCCCTTTGGCTCGGTGCTATGGATGTCGCAACCTTTCGACCTTAATTCCATGATAGATACTTCTTCTTCTTTCGTTCGCATGAAATAAATTGTCTATATCTGCAAAGCTGTCTCTAGTATGAATTTCACTGTCTTTTGTAATTCACTAAGCGGCCCGTAAAGTTTGACTTCCACAAGTGTCTCTTTTGGCCAAAGGTTTTGCCTGAAAGCGTTATGATAGATACTGTAAATCTGGGAGAAATGTGGCTTTTCTGCTTACCTCTGGGCGTGAACCCTGACCAAAATTCGCTGCGCAGAGGGTTTTAACCAACTGTGCTAGCGAGCCGAGCTTAATTTGAGTATTCAGTTGAATATTTCATATACTGTAATTTCAAGTATATTTTAAAAAATGTTTTCTATTAAGAATATTTTATTATTTTTCTTTTAATTATCAATAATTTTTATTATTATTGTTACAATTACACACTTAAACTAGGCCTGTATCCCTTGAGCCCCACTCCTATAAAATGTGTAAGGCGACCTGTCCCCGCCCCATGGTTTGTTGTGCCATCGACCACAAAAACAATTTATATCGAAATTCTCACCTACGAACCAAAATCGGGACAGTTACAAGTGGCACAGAAACACTTCATACAAGCTGTTTAAAGTTTTAACAACTGACCAACATCACGGCACACGGGTAGTAACCCATAAGTGCTCCGTCCTTCTTCTAATTTTAGTCTGAGTCCGAAGAAGCTAAGAACAGTGCACAGGCTTTGTAGCACCGGCGAGGATCCTAGAATACTTTGGGTAGACATTTAACTCAAAATTTTGCCCGGGCAGCGCCGTTAGGCTACTCTTTTCGATTTCCAACTGCCAAGAGATTTTTTACGTGCGCAACAATGCACACGGGCGTCCGATCTCACTGCCCAAAGGAAATTACTATAAGTCCAAGTCCTCGTGAAAAAATCACAGCAATTACCGGGGATTGAACTCAGAACCTCCAGCACTGGAGGCGGACACCCCACCCCTCCTTCCTGATTCATACATGATGTCAGTGCAGACAATGAGTTGATAACCTCGTGGAGTGGAACACTTAATGCAAAAAGCAACAATACCAGGTGAAGTCTACAAACAGTTTATCGCAAATTGATAGTTTCCTCAGCTTTCCATTGTTTCTTATGTCCAATAATAATCTTAATGCTCTTTTAATGGCCTCAAGTCTTCCTTTCTTCTTCTTTTTCTTCTCCTTCTTTTCTTCTTCTTCTTCCTCCGTCATTGGTTCATATGTCATTAACTAACTCTCGCCAAATAATCTTTTTTTTGCCATTGCATACAGCTCGCCCCAAGTTCTTTCTGATCTTTGCAACTGCATTATCGTTTTCTTCTCCGTGTATTTGTGGTCTACCGTTTTTTCCCTGTGGATTCCAGACAAGGACATTCTAGTTATATTCTGATCACTTTTCTCAACGCATGTTCTAATCACAGCCAACGGCATGTCTAGAGAAGTCGGTGGTTCTAATCAACGCCTAATACTTCTTTAGCAATAACTACTTCTGTGTTTTACCACGTCCGGCTGTATAAAAGTAAGTAAAGGACCCTTTCCACGCCTTTAGGCGTATAGGGCATATAGGGCTAGACCTTTATTTTTATAGACCAACGGCACAAGATGGGTGATGTGGTCAGCATCACGCCGGCCGCCTCTACTTCCCGGGATTTACCTCAGGCTGGGTCGACCTGGGAGCCAAGGTCATTTTTGAAGAAAAGTCCGTCTCCACCAGGGAGCGAACCCACGACCTTTCCGGCTGTATATATATATATATATAAATCTGGAGCTGGCCGTGGTTTTACCTAGGGGGAGTGGGGGGGGGGGCGGTTCAGTACACCACTGTGAGATTACAGTTTCTAATCTTTGATCTGCTAAACTTGCAATGTCTGTCTATTATCTACGGCAGCGTTTCTCAAACCTTTTCGCCGCGGCACCCTTGTCGCGCAAAAAAAAATTTCGCGGCACACCTACCATCAAAGCGGTTGGAATACTTAGGAAAAGAAGGGGGGAAAACGGTGCGAATGTAATGTTCAGTTGTCTTTAATGCAAGGAATAATACTGTTTGGATGAATTTGTCTTTTTTTTTTTTTTTTTTAAGTTTATCGGAAGTTTAGTTAACTGTACTCTCAAACCAGTTAAAGGTTGATCCTGTATCTGTTTTTTAAATGCACTGCAGCTTTGCTAAAAGCATTGTTTTCTAAATACATCTGCATCCAGAACTCTTCTTGGCTTCCTTCGTGGTATTTCTGTTTTAAAACTGCTGTCTTCGCAGATCTCAAGCAAATTTGGACAAGTTCTTGATTATTGCCGCGGCACTGCTGACATACGCTGGGGTGTAAGCCTGGGTGTCGCGGCACCCAGTTTGAGAACCGCTTATCTAGGGTATCTTCTTAAGCTACATAGTTATTATCCTGGTGCCTGCGCCTAGTGCGGTAACTAGGTCGGGTGGCACCCGGTGTAGTACACTTCCTTTCTGTCACCCAAATATGTGTGTGTGTGTGTGTCTTCTGCCTTTCTAGCGCCCAATTAAGCATAGGCCCTCAACCAACTCACGCCAAATGGCTCTATCATTGGTTAACACATGCGACTCTCCCCATGTCCTTTCCATCTTGTTTAACTTAACTTTTTTTTATCTTTCTTTATTTCTATGCCCTTCTGGGTTCCAGTGTCAAGACCTTCTAGTTATATTGTTCTCAGGTTTTTTCAACGTGTGTCTTATCCAACGCCAGAGTCTTTTCTTCATCTCTTGGTCCACTGGAGCTTGTTTAGCAGTCAAACAGACACACACAAATACAGACATCCATGCAGACAAACACATACTGACACCCACACAGACAACACACAGAAATTCATACACAGACACACACACTCAGACAAACACATAGAAATACACACGCAGACACATTTACACAGAACACACAGACATTTACTCTGACATGCAGAAACATACACACAACAAAGAGGCACACACAAACACACAGAGACACACACAAAGACACCAGTTGACAAATACACTAGACACACGAGCACACAATACACACAGAGACACGCGCACACAGACATACACACGCAGACATATACACTCACGCAGACAAACATACAGACACCCACACACAGAGACACATACATACAGCCACACAGACATGCACGGTCAACAAACGGTTAACATAAACATACACAGGCAAATATGCAGACAAACACATACGGGGACACACAAAGACATATGCACAGTCACATCAGCCATGCAGATAAACATCGAGACACACACGTGCAGACAAACACACAGACATATATACACAACCACATATATTCAGTCACACACACACACACACAACAAAGAGGCACACTTAAACACGCAGAAACACAGACAAATTCATACTGACACACACACGTGGACATACGCGCACGAGAGCAAGAGGTAGACAAATTTACAAGTGGGAGGACAACATCAAATATTAAGAGATGGATGAATATCAGTCTGAGAGATTGTACAACCAAGACAAGAGACAGGGCGTGTTGGAGATCCATTGCGGCAAACCTTCATTGCGGAGACAGTACCCGGTTGATTATTGTTATTCTTATTTGTATTATAACTTACAATTAATATTTTCTAATAACGCACAAATACACCCTAGGCACCTTGATCTCCCCCCCCCCCTTTCTCTCCCACTCCAGCCCCAGAAAACGGGTAGAGGAGCTAATGAACCTCCCCCCCCCCTTTTCCGAATGTTTTGTGTGTGTTTTAACGCCACTTTCTACATTATTATGTTTCCTGAAACAACTACACATTAAACGTTTTGTGATAAAAGTGTTGAATCGACAACTGCCAAATAGAGATAGAGCCAAACATACTGTTGTGAAATTATCACTTAATATGTAACCCTATTTGGTATTTGAAAATCAAATAATGTTAAGAACGTGAATACTTGCACACCATACGGATGCGCCTTTCAGTTTATCAGTCATTTCAAAAATAACCAATCTTGTTTACATTTGAATGTGAAAGAATTTAAACTGTTTTTCTATAGTCAGTATTGAGAATATAACAACTTAATTGGTATATACTAATTAAAAAATGTAAAGAAAGTAACTGTTTTCATACCATAAGGAATGCACCGTTGATGTCATCAATTCTTTAAAAATAACAAAGCTGATGAAAATGGTCCATTGACAAAGTGTTTTTAATGAAAAAGGTATCTTTTCGGAAGCACCTAAACGATTTTCTTTGTGAAATGTAACTTATTTGGCATACACTAATTAAAGAATGTAAAGAAAGTAATTGTTTTCATACCATTGGGAATGCACCGTTGATTTTATCAACCCTTTGAAAATAACAAAGCTGATGAAAATGGTCCATTGGCAAAGTGTTTTTAAATATAAAAGATCTTTTCCGAAGCACCTAAACGATTTTCTTAGTTTGTGAAATGTAATCAACACTTAATCATAACTCACAATAAACAAATCACCGCACCAGTTGCTTTACTTGTTCATATGCGCATTTCTTTGTTGATAACTAAATTAAAATAAATAAAGTTTATTTCTGCTTTTTAAAAAATACAGCAAATTTAGAGAACTAACATCTAAACAGACAAAACCAACTTACCTTGCGTGAAATCACAGATCTTATTGCACTTGTTCTGTACACTTTCTAATGAAGACAACGGAAACAAAAATATGAATCCAAGTAAGCCACAAAAACGGTGTCAAGGCAAACTTAACGCAGCTCTACAACTTTGCACTGTTCTCCCTTAACTCTAGGCCTGCCCTTTCATTTACGAATGGTGACATCATTCGCGCGACAGACAGCCAATGAAAACAGACGGGGCGCCTAGCAAGTTTGAACTTGTAGTATTTCGTTCCTCTCGCGGCGCGATTACTTGCGCCCAGGTGTCGGCCCGATCGTACGGAAACTTACCTTTTTTCCCCTCCCCTCTTGTTCTTCTTAAATAACCATCTGGCTTGCACGTGTAGAATGTCAAGTGCTTGGAAACAATTTGACTCTCTCTCTCTCTCTCTCACTCACTCTCTCTCTCTCTCTCTCTCTCTCTCTCTCTCTCTCTCTCTCTCTCTGAGTTTATGCGAATGTACCAGTGTGTGTATATGAGTGTCTACGTGTGTTTATATCACGGCCGTCTGTAACTATACTACTACTATACAGAGTGTGTGTGCATATTTATACATGTTTTTATTAATGAGTATTATGCGAGCTTGAATGAATATACAAGTATGTATGTGTAGCTATGAGCTTGTATTTGCATGCGTGAATGTGTGGAGAACATCGTAACAACTGGTAAGATCAGTGACAAAAGGGCTAGAGGCAGACCAAGAGAGATGATGCTGGATGGGCTAAAACGATGGCATGGAGGGATATCATCAAGAGAGCTGTTCAAGAATGCCAGTTATAGTGATCTGTGGAGACTCATGAGCGCCTAAGCCAGGTGGCAGGGCACATGATGATGATGATGAATGTTTTCACGAATATGTATCTTCTTCTTCTTCTCTTCCACCGTCTACCTCAGTGAAGTGTCGGGGGGAGATGTAATGTTCGTTGATGAGCTCTGTCAAGAGCACTATTAGGACTGATGTTCATTTCTGTAAGGCTGTTCTTAATGCCATCACTCTATATTTCCGAGGTGTTCCACTCGCTCTACGAATATGTATGACTGTGCGTATTGTGTAGGTGAGTGGATATATGAGTTTGCGTGACTACATGTGTATGTATGTATGTATGTATGTATGTATGTATGTATGTATGTATGTATGTATGTATGTATGTATGTATGTATGTATGTATGTATGTATGTATGTATGTATGTATGTATGTATGTATGTATGTATGTATGTATGTATGTATGTATGTATGTATGTATGTATGTATGTATGTATGTATGTATGTATGTATGTATGTATGTATGTATGTATGTATGTATGTATGTATGTATGTATGTATGTATGTATGTATGTATGTATGTATGTATGTATGTATGTATGTATGTATGTATGTATGTATGTATGTATGTATGTATGTATGTATGTATGTATGTATGTATGTATGTATGTATGTATGTATGTATGTATGTATGTATGTATGTATGTATGTATGTATGTATGTATGTATGTATGTATGTATGTATGTATGTATGTATGTATGTATGTATGTATGTATGTATGTATGTATGTATGTATGTATGTATGTATGTATGTATGTATGTATGTATGTATGTATGTATGTATGTATGTATGTATGTATGTGTGTATGTGTGTATGTGTGTGTGTGTGTGTGTGCGTGCGTGCGTGTGTGCGTGCGTGCGTGCGTGCGTGCGTGCGTGCGTGCGTGCGTGCGTGCGTGCGTGCGTGTGTGTGTGTGTGTGTGTGTATGTATGTATGTATGTATGTATGTATGTATGTATGTATGTATGTATGTATGTATGTATGTATGTATGTATGTATGTATGTATGTATGTATGTATGTATGTATGTATGTATGTATGTATGTATGTATGTATGTATGTATGTATGTATGTATGTATGTATGTATGTATGTATGTATGTGTGTGTGTATGTATGTATTTATGTACACATGAGTGCGAGTATGAATGTGAATGCGTATGATTAGGTATATTTTGCATGTGTGTTTATGTATGCGTATGAGTTCGTGTGCATGTGGTTAAAGCTACCAGTATGTGTATATATATGCGAATATTTATTGTAGCTTTAAGAGTGTGTTTGTAAGCCGGGGGAGGGGTAGTATAGCTGCCCCCCCCCCCCCCCCACACCCGCCGTCTCTAACGTTTTCTCGATGGCATCGCCCCTAAGTAAGTAAATTATTTTGTTTCTGTCAAAAAAAGTAGTTTTTCGCTACAGGACTGCAGTTCATGTGATCAACGTCTCACCGATGAGAATCACACTGATAGAAACCCCGTCCAATCGTATAGCCATACAGCACAGTTATATTGGGGCATCACAAAACGGTTTTAGTAGTAGTTTATAGTCTAGTCAGCTTTGAGTGGGTACCTGGTGTAGTCCTGCATGCCTAACACGCCCAGCGGCGTGAAAAATGGGTCCTTTTCTTGTTGTACTTGAAATAGTCCAGTGTGGGCGTGTCTTTGAATGGATGTAAGTAAGTAAACGAAAAAGAAAAGGACCCCTTTTTCACGCATTTAGGCGTATAGGGCTAGACCTATATTTTATAGACCAACCTGTACAGGGTGGGTGATGCGGTCAACATCACGCCGGCTGCCTTTACTTCCCGGAACTGCACCCGGTACCCTCTCAGGGCTAGGTCGCCCTGAGAGCCAAGGTCATTAAAAAAAAAAAACACAGTCCGGCTCCGCCAGGGAGCGAACCCACAAACTTCCGATCCGCAGCGAGCGTCTAGCCGCTCCGTCACGGCGACTCCCTGGTTGTAAGTAGTTAAAACATTTTACTGGGAGAAAGTTACCACTTTAAAAGTAGTCGCATCCGAGACATCAGGGGTGCCGAAACATGGGCACCTACGCCCCATCAGCACCCCACCACCCAGGGGCGTAAACCTCTTATAATTTTCTAGGGATATGGAGGGTGAGGGAAGGGGGGGGGGCGCTCAAAGGGCGTAACCCTGGGTTTAGTGTGCAATAATAATAAATAAAAAGAGAATCACGAGTCTATGCTCCAACCCAATGTAAATTACAAAGGGGCTGAGTCTCTTACCCTGCCCCAACCCACTCTTGTAAATTGAAGTCGTCTTTATAACTACAATAAAAAACTTGCTAATATGAACACACTTAAGAAGAACTTTTCATTAACACGAACACGCTTAAGACGAACATTCCGTTGACATGAACATTTTTTTCGTTCCATCAGAGTTGTGTTGTTGTTATTATTATCATTATTATTCATTCCTGATTATTCAAAAGCCCACATCGGCTGTTGTAAGGGGTCCTAATATAGCTTTTGCGGCTAAACGGGTATTCGTGGACTTGCACCCGGTGGATTCTCTTCCAAGTGGTGGCACTTTGTGTCGCCGCGTGTTGGTCACTGGTTATCTGGTCGTGATGAGGTTGAACTTCACTCATTCCCGGTTAGTGCGAATTTATCAACACACAAACAACTGTAATCCTCGCTCACAAAGACGTACACAGATTATTAGCACGATTACCAACATACAAACAACTGTAATCCTGGCTCACAAAAACATACAAAGGTTATTAGCACGATTACCAACATACAAACAACTGTAATCCTCGCCAACAAAAACATACAAAGGTTATTAGCACGATTACCAACATACAAACAACTGTAATCCTCGCCAACAAAAACATACAAAGGTTATTAGCACGATTACCAACATACAAACAACTGTTATCCTCGCCAACAAAAACATACAAAGGTTATTAGCACGATTACCAACATACAAACACCTGTTACCCTCGCTCACAAAGACAAACAAAGGTTATTAGCACGATTACCAACATACAAACACCTGTAATCCTCGCTCACAAAAACATACAAAGGTTATTAGCACGATTACCAACATACAAACAACTGTAATCCTCGCCAACAAAAACATACAAAGGTTATTAGCACGATTACCAACACACAAACAACTGTAATCCTCGCTCACAAAAACATACGAAGGTTATTAGCACGTTTACCAACATATAAACACCTGTTATCATTTCTTGCAAAAACATACAAAGGTTATTAGAACGTTTACCAACATACAAACACCTGTTATCATTGCTTGCAAAAACATACAAAGGTTATTAGCACGTTTACCAACATACAAACACCTGTTATTCTCGCTGGAAAAAAAGACAAAGGTTATTAGCACGATTACCAACACACAAACAACTGTAATCCTCGCTCACAAAAACATACAAAGGTTATTAGCACGATTACCAACACACAAACAACTGTAATCCTCGCTAACAAAAACATACAAAGGTTATCAGCACGATTACCAACATACAAACAACTGTAATCCTGGCTCGCAAAAATATACAAAGGTTATTAGCACGATAACCAACATACAAACACCTGTTATCCTCGCTTGCAAAAAAACATACAAAGGTTATTAGCACGATTACCAACATACAAACACCTGTAATCCTGGCTCACAAAGACAAAAAAAGGTTATTAGCACGATTAACAACATACAAACACCTGTTATCCTCGATTGCAAAAACATACAAAGGTTATTAGCACGTTTACCAACACACAAACACCTGTTATCCTCGCTTGCAAAAAAAATACAAAGGTTATTAGCACGATTACCAACATACAAACACCTGTTATCCTCGCTTGCAAAAAAAAAAAAGGTTATTAGCACGATTACCAACACACAAACAACTGTAATCCTCGCTCACAAAAACATACAAAGGTTATTAGCACGATTACCAACACACAAACAACTGTAATCCTCGCTAACAAAAACATACAAAGGTTATCAGCACGATTACCAACATACAAACAACTGTAATCCTGGCTCGCAAAAATATACAAAGGTTATTAGCACGATAACCAACATACAAACACCTGTTATCCTCGCTTGCAAAAACATACAAAGGTTATTAGCACGATTACCAACACACAAACAACTGTAATCCTGGCTCACAAAGACATAAAAAGGTTATTAGCACGATTAACAACATACAAACACCTGTTATCCTTGCTTGCAGAAACATACGAAGGTTATTAGCACGTTTACCAACATATAAACATCTGTTATTCTCGCTGGCAAAAACATACAAAGGTTATTAGCACGTTTACCAACATACGAACACCTGTTATCATTGCTTGCAAAAACATACAAAGGTTATTAGCACGTTTACCAACATACGAACACCTGTTATCATTGCTCGCAAAAACATACAAAGGTTATTAGCACGTTTACCAACATACAAACACCTGTTATTCTCGCTGGCAAAAAAAATGCAAAGGTTATTAGCACGTTTACCAACATACAAACACCTGTTATCATTGCTTGCAAAAACATACAAAGGTTATTAGAACGTTTACCAACATATAAACATCTGTTATGCTCGCTTGCAAAAACATACAAAGGTTATTAGCAAGTTTACCAGCATATAAATAATAATATGATAACGCAACAAATATATGTTACTGTTAGTTCCAAAAACATATAAACACCTGTCATTAGCACTTTTACCAACATACAAACAATAATATGATAACGTAGTAGCAGATATCTATTACTGTCAGTTCTAAAAACATTATAAACACCTGTTACTGGCACGTTTACCAACATACAAATAATAACATGACAACATAACAAATATCTGTTACTGTTACTTGTATAAACACCTGTTATTGGCAAGTTTACCGACACACAAACAACTGTTACTGGCACGTTTACCAACATACAAATAATAACATGACAACATAACAAATATCTGTTACTGTTACTTGTATAAACATATAAACACCTGTTACTGGCACGTTTACCAACATACAAATAATAACATGACAACATAACAAATATCTGTTACTGTTACTTGTATAAACTATACACACCTGTTATTGGCAAGTTTACCAACACACAAACAACTGTTGCTGGCGCGCATAGAAAAATAAAAATATGTTACTGGCATTTGGAAGAACAAGCAAACATATATTTGTGAGACACACCCACATACACACGCACACACACATACAGACACAGACAAACACACACAGACACACGCTCGCGCGCGCGCGCACACACACATTCACATAAGTAGCGAGGCGGATGTAATTGACGCTTGCACTTTCCATTGTCAAATGAAAAATTATTTTACTATTTGCTATTTGCTGGTTACTGTTTATTACAAAGACGCCACTTGGTTAACGTTTCGAATTAAGCGTGAGAAAAAACGCTCGCTGTCTGCTAACGTCACTTATGCAGAAAGGTAAATGTGTGAAAGATACAAGTTACTAGCACTACAGTGCTAGCTGTGCACACATATTCACAGCAGCGAAACGAGGAGGAAAATAAGGAAAATACCACGTGATACCCTCTCCAGCGTAATCGCTACCTCCTAAAGCTTACACATGCAAATTGATCACGCCTCGCCGCTGACACCTAACATACACATACGAACAACTTCAGTGGGCTGCGTGGTCTCGAGACATGGTGTCCGTCTCAAGTGCTAGAGGTTCCGGGTTTAATCCCCGGTAAGGGCTGGCATTTTTTCACGTGGAATTAGACTTCTAATAATTTCCCCCTGGTATATGGGTAGTGAGATCGGACGCCCGTGTGCATTTAAAAAAATCATTTGGCAGTTGGAAATCGAAAAGAGTAGCCCAACGTAGCTGCCCGACTCAGACTTGGGTTAGAAGAAGAACGGAGCACTTATAGGTTACATCCGTGTGCCATGATGTTGATCCGTTGTTCAAAACCTCAAAAAACGAACATCTTATACTTAACTCGTACACCAAAGTACAAATATTTGTTAGTGATTTGTGCAGCGACAAACAAATACTTTTTACTGTTTACTTACACCTAAAACAAAAACAAAAAAGTAAAAAGTAAAAGATCCTTTTTCACATCAGTGGCGCATCGGGCTTCGGGTGCAGACGTATTTTTAATAAATCAATCAGCACTCGAAGGATGCTGTGGTCAATATCAACTCTGGTCGTCAGTCGCTCCCATGACAATGCCTGGTACTTATTTCAGGCTGGGGTTAACAAGAAATCAAATGTATTAAAATAATCACAAGCTGGTACTAGGAGAGAAAAACGTCTCCTCTCTACTATATGTACGTTACTATATCGCTAGACACCACTATAGGTCCTAACGGAGCAATGACGCTTGTGTCTCTTAACCTCTTTTGCGCAAGCCCTCCTCACCTATATGGACCCTGTTCTCATCAGTAATCCAGTGGAAGGTTTGCGTTCCATCCCCAGTAGGGAAACTGAATAGGACAACAAACTAGGTAAAGGCAAAATCCGGACATAATATTAAAATTTTCTAACAACTAATGAGCATTTAAACAAGGATTAGGTACTTCGAGGGTCCCCGCTCCTTATTAAATTATAATAGGAGCCCTCCCTAATGTTTTCTGTGTGTTGATGCCAGGGCTTCTAATGCGAGCAGTCAACTTCTTTTGTAGGCCGGTTCCAACATGCTTGTACTGCTTCTTTTAAATGCTCATGGTACACTGCTATGTTTTCTTTAGAACCTCACCTCTGCTGCCTCCAAGTTAAACCTTAGGAATCTTTTGATCGTCCGCAATTTGCATCTAATATTTTCTCTATCTGAGGTTTACTGGGTCCCTCAAATAAACACGTCTGCTATTGTAAAGCGGGCGAAGGCACCGACAGTAAAACGAAACGTCAACAAAAATCATGTTCGAAAAAAAAAAGCAACATTTACCAATTGATTTATCTATCTATCTATCTATCTATCTATCTATCTATCTATCTATCTATCTATCTATCTATCTATCTATCTATCTATCTATCTATCTATCTATCTATCTGTCTGTCTGTCTGTCTGTCTGTCTGTCTATCTATCTATCTATCTATCTATCTATCTATCTATCTGTCTGTCTGTCTGTCTGTCTGTCTGTCTGTCTGTCTGTCTGTCTATCTGTCCGTCCATCTGTCTGTCTGTCTGTCTGTCTGTCTGTCTATCGATCTACCCACCTGTCTGTTTGTCTGTCTGTCTATACACATTTATATACATATATATACACACACACTGGGGTCTTAAGGGAGCAATTTTGCGCAATATAAACCTCTTCCGGAGAGTCGCCGTGGCGTGTGCGGCTAGACGCGCCGCCTGAGGATAGAAAGGTCGTGGGTTTGCGTCATGACAAAGCCATACTTTAAAAAAAAAAAGACCTTGACTTCAAGATCAACTCAGCCTTAAGTGTGTACCAGGTACAGTCCTGGGAAGTAAAGGCGGTCGGTGTAATGCTAACCACATCACCCACCAAGTGCCGACTGGTCTATACAAATATAGGTCTAGCCCTATATACGCCTAAAGGTGTGGAAAGGGTCCTTTACTTTACTATTTTTTTTATATACTTTCCGTCATTTATCTCTATAAAACTAGAATAACGCACTGCATTTATTTTAAATATGTAGCCAAATTTCTGACAGCCTGTATTTGCCACGAAACCTTGCATGACCTGAGCAATAAATCCACAACGTTTCTGACGGTCAGCAGAGTAATCTAAGGGAGTCAACTCTATCAAACAATCTCAGATTCGCTCTCATTGGCAGGACAGTTTTATGGTGTTATTTTGGGAAGTTTATAATCACGGAGTCGCTATGTGGGTGCCCAGAGCGCCATTCTGGGAGATAAAGAAAGGACCCACTATCCCCCCCCCCCAAACAAGCATGTCGTAAAAGGTGACTAACTGGGAGCTTGTTGAAATCAGATGTGTTGGACAAAAAGGCGCAGATACCACAGGGTGAACTGACTGCCTAAAACCTACTGAAAAAGGTGTTGAGAGATTGCCCGATGCAGAGTGGCAAGCGTCGCTTAAGAGGTCACTAGCAGTTTAGTCTTCCTTGAATATTTTCTCCTGGGTATGCAAGTGTTTTGGGAAACGATCAGGTAGACTAAATTGGCTAGTCCTGTTACCACTTGATGGTTAACTGATGCACGACAAACTAAATATTATCAAGGCCCTTTTTTAGTGAGTGAACATTGCAGAGGCACACCAAAAAGTGAAATTTGCAGTGGGGAGTGGCCAGGGTAGCTATCTATCTGTCTACCCCCCCCCCCCCCCCCCCCACAAAACACTTAGGGAAAATGCAAGACAGACAAACAGTTAGATTGCTTCTGAAACCATCACTGGCTGCTAAAGATCTTCCTCTTCTTTGTTCAAGGAATGTAAGTTCCGGTGGAAAGCCCTGGTTGTTTGTGGAGATTGGAATTTGGCTCTCTATAAAGGGATTAAGCCACCACTCAACACTCAGACATCAAATAGGACTTTGGCTCTGTACCATGGACTGAGTTTTGTGTATAAATCCATTTAGCTAGCTTACTTATGTGCAGTTGTTTGTTCCTTGTGGCCTAGGCGGTGACTTTGAAGGAAGCTCCCAGTTAGTCGACTCCTACGACATGCTTTTTGATGAGGCAGTGGGTCTATTCTTATATTCCCCACCCAATGAGGCCCAAAACCCACACAAGGACGCTGCTGCAGATGGGGACGGGGCATTAATGGGAGATGAGTTATTTCAAGAACCGGGGCTTTCCCATAAGCACTCCATCCCCATCTTCAACAGCCAGAGTTCCAATACCAATGGTGCCAGTAGCATTCTGATTAATGTCCATTTTGCCTTATCATGGATCAACATTCCACGAAGTTGTGAAGAGCCAGCTAGTCTGTTCATCTGTTAATTTCCCAACACACCGGAAGACAAAACTCCTAACCCGTGACCTCCGCATTGAAGCATGTCACTCTGCACTAAGCATGCCTGTCTTGACGTTCCTTATCATGATTTCTGAGTCAGTTACCATCACATTGTGTGCGTGTGTCATGTTCACTAACCAGCAGAAAGATGCAGTGCCACCTCCACCTCCATTCTCAATCTGGATGTTGGGAATACCCTGAGAGCTATGATATTGGTCCTTAACTCAACTCAATCTGACCATGATGAGGCATTGGTTAGTAGTTCTCATCAACTGCTTAAGTACTTAGCTCGCATGAAAATACTCACATATATATATATATATATGGCTTGAAGTTGTTTGTTTCTTGCGACCTGGGCAGTGATTTCGGAAGGAAGCTTCCAATTAGTTGACTCTTACTACATGCTTTTTGACAAGGCATATATATATATATGGGTCTATTCTCTTATCTAAAGAGTGGGCCTCATGAAACACAAGGGGGGAGTACACTTGTCATTTGCACATGTCGCCATCCCAATGTGCAGTTTATTTGAGGAAAAAAAAAACATATTAAAATATGAATAAATGAAATTCTAGAATTAAATCAAAACTTTGCCCTACTGCAAGTTGTAGCTTAACTCCTAACTGTGGCTGTAAAGTCCTCTCTATGTAGGCAAATAAAACAACTCATAATAAATGAACAAGTACAATTTATTTTTCAAAAAAAAAAAAAACTAAGAACTGGACACATCACCCAGTTTAAAATTCTGCATTTTCTAAATATGATTGCTGTTACCAAAACTTTATTTCTTATAATTTAAATGTAATGTACACAAGAAAGTGGACATTATGTGAACATTTGTAAACAGAATTATATGAACATTTTTGGGAAAATATTGCAAGGAAAAACATCAAAATGTGCAGGAAGTTAGTGTGATGATCATAATGATGATGACAGGCTCTGTCTAACTAATTTATTTACTGTATATTCTTCTTCTTCCTGTTCACGGGCAGAAAGTTCTGGTTGTTCGTCGACATCTGGACTTTAGTCTTGTTCCAGAACCTGAGTGTTGTGTGCACACTTGTTTTAAAGATCTGATGTATCTGTATGCAGACTGCTGGTTTCTTGCCTCTCAAGCAGATGCACTCTGACTTCGAAGAGGCAGTGGGTCTATTCTTGTTTTTCCCACAAAGGGGCCCCGGAACCCACACAGGGATATTGTATATTGACTATCTTGATATTGTTGTGTGGAGTGGGGAATCAAGAAGGGAAAAGGGATAATGGAGAAAATTACTGCAGACAGGTTACGAGCTGTCTAAAAAGAACATGTTAGTTAAATATATGCGAACACTGAAATTCCATCTCTTAACTAGAAGACCCTTCTTCATGCGAGCAGGTTTTTCTAGTCACACTCACCATCACCAGAAGCAGTGATTCTCATATTTCTCTATATCACAATACAAGACTATCATAGGGAGCAACTGAAAGGTGCAGGCAAACAACAGACTATCGTTAAAGAAAGAAAATCAAGGTTTTGTTCATTCATCTTAGGACTTGTCTTGTTCCAGAAGCTGAGTGTTGCATGCACATCCATTTCACAGATCTGGCTTATTTGTATGCAGACTCTTGGTTCCTTAACTCTCAGGCAATGTACTCTGACTTCAACTTAACGAGGTTGCTGTGAAATGAACCCACAACCTTCAAAGTGCTAGCTCAAAGGCTTGACCACTTTGCCATGGAGACTCCCTAGGTAACCTGAGTTCAAATCCCTCATAATGACAGGAAAAGTTTAAGGACTGGAGGTGCAATTAAATACCCTTGACTTGAACAGTATGTGACCACTGCTTGGGTAGGTAGTCTTTATTTTCCAAAATTTACCATCACAACAGACACTAGTTATGATTCTAACCACCTACAAGAATCACATATCTAAATGGACCACTGGATACTTTCTAACCTTTGGGTTCCTTAATATAATTGTTACATACTGTTAAATGGGGTTTCCAGGATTTGATCCCTTGTATTCTCATAGAAACAGTGACTCCCTTTGAATTTTTCTCTTTCTAAATAGATGAAGATCTATGAAAGTAGTAATCAACAAACACTTCTTCTTCTTCTTCTTCTCTACCTTGTACCTCATCGAAGTCTCGAGGGGAGAGGTAACATTCATTGATAAGCTCTGTCAAGAGCACTATTAAGACTGACGTTCATTTCTGTAAGGCCTTTCTTCATGCCATCACTCCATATTTTCCGAGGTCTTCCACTCACTCTATACCCGTTGTAATGTTTTAGTGTGGCTCGTTGTGGTAGATAGTACCAGGGCATTCTTGTTAGGTGTCTAAACCACTTTATTTGTTGTTCATTTGATGACCTGAAAGACTGGCTTTATTCCTAGCATTTGCTGATTTCGTATTCTGTCTTTCCTTGAACACTCTTCAAAGGCATTTCATCTCTGTTGTCACAATTTTACGTTCACTGGAGGATGTAAGTATCCACGTTTGGCACTGATAGCATAGCGTTGGCCCAAAAATAATTCTGATTGTCTCTGTCTTCGTATTGTTTATTTTCATATATATTCCTCCCCTTGTTACTAATTTAATAAAATTGATAAAACAAACACTAACATGGTGAAATATTAAAAACTGAGTACATCCCCAGTGGGTCTAAAACAAATACATGGTGACTCATGCCATGACCCAGTGACCTCCATCACTGTGACTTACGAGAAAATATGTCATCAACTTGGCTTAAAAAACCCATTTAGCCCAAAGGAAAACGTCCTCTAAAAGCTACTGTTAGTTAATTTATTCCTATCGTGATGTCCTAAATGTTTGTGGAGACACGAACCCAGCCAACAGCATTAATTATGTGTCTTGTAAACAGGTCAATAAAGAAGACAAGATTGAAAAGTGAAATTTACAGGGAATCTGACCCAACCAAGAGTATCGGTTTTTTAACTTCTCAGGATGAGAGGATCAAACTGTTTGGTAAAACATTTTCTTTCCACCTATAAACGGCCAGCGCCACAGGTTTCAGTGACCAAAAATATTTCCAGTGCATCCGAAGGCTGTCAATCATGAGCATCAGCTGAGTTACCGGGGCAGTTTGATTGTAAGTCATCTGTGCCTGAAAAAGTTTAGTTCAACTAAAGTTCACTGGAAATATTATATAAAATTATAAACAAAGTACTGTTTTAAAGTAAATGCAGAATGCATAAAGAAACTGATGAACAATAAATAGGAAGAATTCATGAAACATAGGGAAATTTAAGAAATTCCTGGACAACTGCTGGTGTTAACAGCAGTTTTAAGACAAAACAGATGGGGATATAAAGAGTGCATCCTAAGGACAAGCGGACAGAGAATCCGAAAACAGGCACTGAAACGGGAAACACTTGGTGTGGGGAATATGAGCACGTCCAAAAAGAAACCCAAAGATGAACACCGATGAGAGAGGTCAAAGTTGCTGGACTGGTTTTGTGTGTGTGTGTATGTGCACAAGATAGAATATAATGGAGGAATAGATTGCGAGCCATGTGATATAAGAACAGAACAATAAGATGAAGATAATGATTTAAAAAAAAATTTCTGAAGCATAACTTAGGTTATGTTCCATGAATACCGCTTTCTTCTTCGTGTTCACCGGCTGTAAACTCAGATATAAAGTCCTGCTTGTCTGTCCACCTCTGACTTTAGTCTTGTTCCACAACCTGAGTATTGCATGCATATCCATTTTACAGATCTGGCTTATTTGTATGCAGACTGTTGGGCTCCTAGCCTCTCAGGCCCATGCACTCTGACTTCGAAGAAAGCCCCAAGGGGGGGGGGGGGGGGGGGGGGGTGGCAGTGGGTCTATTCCTCTTCTTCCCACAATGGGGCCCCAGAACCCACAGGGAGTTTCATGAATATAATCCCACCTGAAGCTCTTATCTATAAATATCAAAGAATCAAAGTTTATCTTGTGCATGAGGTAGTATTCATGACTTAAAACTGGTATGGAAAAGATTGAACAAGAAGCTGAGCTGGTACCTCTGATTTCTGTTCATAATGATAAACTCTTTGCTCAAGACACAGAGCAGAAAAGCGAAGACCAATGTCTGACTGTGAGGATGATGGTAGATAATTATGATGTTGAATTTCATAAACACTGATCCTCATAAATGTATCTCATCAATTCAGCTCTCTCAAGAGCTCTTTTTTGAGTATGAAATAGAATTAATCTTCACCCCTGACCCCATGCTGTAGGTGTAACAACACCACTTTCACTAGCTCAACAAAAGGCTGGGTTACTTGTCACTGTCTGCTGACCGGGCAGCTTTACAAATTAGCCAGATAACAGATGACTGATGCTTGTTTGGATGACATGCTTTGCTTCCTGAAGGACCTTTTTGTTTTGGCTTCATTTAGTTAGATGTGTATCCTTTACAGTTGCAGAACCAGCCCGAGCATTTTTTGGCTTTTTTTTTCTAGACAAATTTTACGTTCAGTAGTTTGCCACTGCTTTCTGAACGGCCAGCTCTCGATACCATTGTCAAAACCAACTTGGGGCGAACAATCACTCGCAGCTGAGACTGAACCCGGCACCCCAGCACTGCAAAGGGCGTTCGCAACGCCTAAGCCAGAGACGCTGACTTTGGCTATAACAAATTATTATTCAACTATCGAACCGTGTATAATTATAATTAAATTTCCATAACTGGGTATCGGGCCAGACCCATGTTTTTATAAACCAACTGGCACTCAATGGGTGATCAGGACAACGTTGCGTCAGCTGCTTTTACCCCCCATACTGTCGCGTGCGAATGTGCACCAGAACGCACCAGTACGGAGTGAGCAAAAAAGACGTCAAAATAATACGTAACGTTGTGAAGGATTGTTGTCAAAGGCAGTTGATGTTTATAGTCCGAAGGAGACGGACGTGGGAATCCTTGAGGACGCTTTACCCCGGGATCCCACGGAAGCAAACGTTATTAAAGTTGGATCCTTGAGGACGTTTTACCCCGGGACTCCAAGACCTCAGCAGGAAGCTGAACTACATTCTCGGCAGCAAGCCGGTATACTTTCATTGCTTATTCGGACTTGTCCGAGGACCAAGATGATTGTCATGATCTCAAGGTCGGACTGCGACCTATCGTGAGGACATATCATTACATGGATGTACGAGTGAGCTTTGGTTGAACGAGTTGATTATTGATTGCATACGTATTTTGTGTATCATGCTGATCCAATACAACCATTGGAACTTAACGCATAGCGTTCGAGCTCTACCTTTTGAAAGCATTGAAGTAACTACTGTTTTACCCCTACTTGGCCTATTTCATGGTACCACACACATCAGCATGAAGCATGAAGCTCTGCACGTCACAATGAAGGACCGCACGTATCACATACAATTTTTCTAATGTCCATTTTAGGCTTCAGAATAATGCCTGTAAATGATTTCACAAAACATCACAGAATCGAAAAAAGAATAGACAGAACTTTCCACCAGAGTGTACAGCTGGTGAACACGAAGAAGAAGAAGAAGAATTTGATCATTTGGTCAGAATAGAGCCAAAATCATCCAGCAGTTACAGTGCTATACATAAGAACAGCAGATAACAAATCAAGAGGCTGACCAAGAAAGAGATGGGTAGAGGGAGTTTTAAAAAAGCACAAGAGAATTGCTATATGACATTAAAACAAGCTAGGCAACAAGCAAAAGACAAGAAATTACATCTTTTTTTTCTTCTTCACGTTCACTGGCTGTAAGCTCTGGCGGAAATTCTGATTGTTCATCCACTTCTGGACTCTAGTCCTGTTCCAGAACCTGAGTGTTGCGTGTACATCAGTTCTCACAGGTCTGGCTCATCTGCAAGCGGACTGTTAGTTCCTTGCCTTTCAGGCAGATGTACTCTGCCTTCGAAGGAAGCTCCCAATCAGTCGACTCTTAGGACATGCTTTTGGGCAGGCAGCGGGTCTATTCTTGTTTTCCCCAAAACTTGGCCCTAGAACCCACACGGGGAAAATTAGATCTAATTCCTCTTTTCTATGCTTTACGCATAAGCAACAGAACAGAAAAAAAAATCTTCATGCACAAAAATATTGAGCCTAAGATCTTTGGGCAAAAACCTAGCGAGTGGCTACCATGTGGCCCAGTTTGGTTAAATTATAACAAATGTAAATAAAAACCTAAAAAGGGCAGCTAAAAAAAACATACCGTCATATTTGGTTCCACACCATATACAGTACTGGTACACATTACGCAAATATCTTGTCAAAATATCCAGTTTCTCAAAATCCTGCAAAAAAATCAAAAAAAAAAAAAAAAAAAAAAATTTTTTAAAGGGATTGGCTTTTCAAAGTGAAATGGCAGGAAATAATTAATTTAATATCTGAAAAGTTTCCAGTGTTGAGCTTCTAGTGTTCAGTTTTCAGTATTGAGTGTTGAGCTAAGAACTGACATCGCAACATTTCTGACATTCCCTTAAATGCTCTGTTCTTACATTCAGCAGCCAGCAAAGAGTTTTCCTTCTGATGGTATCAGCAGCTGATTATTTGTTTGTCTTGCCTTTCCTCTGAGTGTCCAGTGTCGATCAGATCCCCTGGTCACTGATAGTTGTACCATTCTCCTCAGACCATAATGATCTGTACGTGCCTCCAAATTTGACACTTGCTACTACAGGGCCTTGACCACATCTAGCTCAACATGTATAAATTCACTACCCAATGATGCCTAACCAGCCAGTCTGTCTGCCTTTTATTTCCCAACCCCCAGGCATTTCCTGGAGAAAATGTAACGTTTCCACTAAGTTATTAATAACATGAAATAGTTACACAATATCACAAATGTTCATGTAAAATTCTTCTTCAGTGTTGCAAACCCTTGAGGTCCATTACTGTAGATATCTCCTACATCTCTGTGATTCTCTTTCCAGTTGGTGACAGGTCTATCGGTATATTATCTCTCCGGTATCTTCTTGTCTTACATGTGGTCTATTTCTACTGAACTCTTTTGTGCACACAGTTTTTGTCTCTGTTATTCTATATGCCTAAAGATTGTTTGTGCACAGTGGTTAACTCTTTATTTTTCTCTCTATATGCCAAACATTGCATTCATGATGCCAGCAATTACTGGTGATTTAAACAGGTTATGAGTTTCGTTACTACTTCTCGTCACCATTCTTTGCTGTTTTCATCTTTGACGTGTTCAACAATTTGCCATGAAAATCTTTTTTTAACAGTTTGTAATAAGGCGTCATCTTGTTTAGTTGAACTCACACAAAGTATTAATAATAATCCCCCGTGTGGGTTCCGGGGCCCCATTATGGGGAAAACAAGAATAGACTCACTGCCTCCCCAAAAGCATGTCGTAAGAGTCGACTAATTGGGGAGCTTCCTTTGAAGTCGGAGTGTATCTGCCGGAGAGGCAAGGAAGCAACAGTCTGTATTCAAGAGAATGAGATCTGTAAAACTGATGCACACGCAACACTCAGGTTCTGGAGCAGGACTGCAGTTCACTAGTGGATGAGCAACCAGAACTTTCCGCCAGAGTGTACAGCTGGTGAAGGCGAAGAAGAAGAAGAAGATTAATAATAATTTATTTATAGGAAATTTTACAGATAAAAAGAAAATAAGAGACCCTATGATAACTAGTTTACTTTTAAGTGGCAAATGAATAAACCTGTATACTATAAATAAGGGAAGCCTTGATTTGCATTGGCAAGCAAATACACCGGTCAATGAGATTCTGTTTTGAGGATTTTGTTCACTGACAGGTCTCACTCATTAATCTAGTCTTTAATTATGTACCAGCGTTGACTGGTCTAAAAATATTGAGCAGGCAATATATTCTCAATACTCCATGACAGGAGACACAATTCTTCACATTTTATAGTCGTCCCCATATGGGATGCAATTTTTTTTTATTTGAAGCCCCACCCTGGCTTTTGCAAGGGGCCCTGAATACAGCCGGGCCATAAATATGGCCTAGTGACTGAAAGGGGTTTCTGGGACCTCTCCACTGGTGATCCTCAACGGCATGGTGGCATTCTGTGTCATGGGGCGTTTATTGTTGTGTGTGATGTGCTGGTGGGGTAAATTTACTTACTTACTTACTTCACATTTTTTTTTACAATAATAAATTAGATAAGAGAGATTATGAGGCTTTACTGTCAACACGATAAAGGAGTCTGATGAGGTTATTTTATCAACATTCATTCACCCATTGTTCTTATGTGCCATTATATGTAACATGGGGTTCACAGTCTATTCCTTCATTTCATTCTTTTCTGTGCTATCACTTCAAAATCATGTATAAAATCCAGTCCAGCACCTTTGGCCTCTCTCGTACCATCATTTGAGTTGAGATGAGTTAATTGATTCAAGAACCAACATCACAGCACTCGGGGCTCCGTCCCCATCTTCAGCAGCTAGTGAAGAGTTCCAATACTAATGGTGCCAGAAGCATTCGGATTAAACATCCGTCCTGCCTTTACTCTGAGCCTCGAGCATCTGCCAGAACCTCTCGTCCCTCCCCCTGCATCAATCTCACCAGATTGTGGTGATCCATCTACTCCTCCCAACTGTACACGCTCTCCCGCAACGCACTAACCACGTCTGCTTTATCATGCATCTGTCTGTATTCCATCAAGTTGTGCAGAGCCAGCCAGTCTATCCACCTGTTCATTTTCCAACACACTGGCAACTACCGTTGAAAAAATCAAGACAATACAATATCTTAGATGTTCTTCTATCCCCAATCCATCTACTTTCCATTTCAGTGTCTGGCTGCTTGTTTTTTTTTCCTCAGGATGTATCTAATATGGCACCATCTTCCCAGTCTTATAACTGTTGGCAGTGGTTGCCTAGACACTTGCTTATTTCTTCAAACCTCTTGTAATCATCCCATTTTTTTGTTCATCATCTTCCTTAAGAATTTGTTTTCAAATACATTTAACTTTTCTTATCAACACAGAAACTAGGGGGAAAAAAAGAGAAAAAACCAGACTGGACCATTCCAATTCATGTTACGGGAACTGACATGCAAAAGAAGAGTTTTATCAATAAATACTTACTGAAAACAATTCACTGGCATCAACGGCGTCGTCATCATCATCACCATCCGCAAGATCATCACCATCAGCAACATCGTCACCATCGTACTCATCATCACTATCTTCTCTGCCGTAGTGTGACTGTGACTTCTTGACAGATCTATTTTCTTCTTCAGTGTCATCTTCATCATCATCATCTGCTTCCTTTGATGATGGCAAGCTGCCAGCAGGCCAAAAGAAAGATTTTTCAGGAGTGGAAACACCCTATGGAAAGGAACAAAATGTAAAGCTCTTTGCACTAGCTTGGTATAAGTACACATGTAATATTATTGTGTGATGATAAGAAGCAGGAAAAACATCATGACAACTGGAGAAGATGTGAGCGAGACAGAGGAAGATCAAGAAAAATGCACCTGTGACTACATTCAAACAAGATGACTAAACCATAAAATCTGCTCTGTAAATTTAAATTAATTCTCAGTCTAATACTCTCATTCTTCACTCGGTCTTGGATAGTTCAGCTGGCAGCTCTGCTCCAGCATCTCATCTCATCTCATCCCATATAGGTGTTAATGTTTATGTAGTCCAAGGTTGGTACTGGAAAGCACATAGTTTTTATGTTCTTCTAGTTGTTCACCCACTTCCAGACTTTGTTCTTGTTCCCGAACTTGAGCATATTTTACCTACAACTTCAAAAAGAAACCTGACCTCAGGAGCAAAATATACACAGTAAGCTTTGAAGAAACCATGAGTTACCTGCAGCTGACATTTAAGTTCATAGAGGTAACCCACCTGATGGTCTGACTTGAGAATATGAAACTGAACTCAAAGATGAAGACGTGTTTTGAGTGCACATTCATTTTACAGATCTAGCTATTTATTTGTATTGTTGAATGCAGACTGTTGGTTCCTTGTGTCGGAGGCAGGGGCACCGTGTCTGCAGGAAGTATCTCTAACTAGTCGACTTTTATTAAATGCTTGTTTTTCTCTACAACCCTGGAAACCCTCAGAGAAACTGATGTTATGAATACACTGCTCCAGAACTTGAGTTTTGTGTGCACATCCATTTTACAGACCTAACTTACTTATCTGTATGCAGACTGTTGGTTCCTTGCCTTTCAGGCAGACGCACTTTGAAGGAAATACCCCTAATTAGTCTACTTTTATGACATGTTTGTTGTGAGGAAAGGGGGGGGGGGGTGGGTCTATATTCCTTTTTCCAGTGCAACAGGACCCCAGAACCCCCACAGGAAACTTAGAAGGCATAAATGTATTGTTTTGTTTTGTTTGTTTCATGGTTGTCATACTTGTGTTTGGATATCATAAATAATGTCATTTCTGAACATTTTTGCAAGTAAACCAAATGTACATTTTCAGTGGTGATACTCATCCAGGTCTAGTTTCACAGAATATCAAGAGAAAGCATGAAGCTAAAAAAAGCAACAACAACAACAACAAAATTCAGAGTCAAGTAATATATAACAATTTATAAGTGCTTTCTTCAAACCCATAAACTGTTTTGAGTATTTTCTGGCAAAGTAAAATACTCAAAATTGTAAAACTGTAAAAGGTGGTCTAAAGGACGTTATGTTGAGGAGCTTGCTCTTCTATGATATACACCTGGCCAAATCAGAAGCAGCTGAAACCAAGGAGGTAACTTCAGAAATGAAAGAGCAAGAAGAACACAGTTAACAAAAGGACAGGGAATAAGCGGTCTGACTTGGAGGAAAGAAGCATCAAGCCCAGAATTCGTGCAAATACCACAACTTTAGCCACGAAAGTGGCGCAAATAAACAAGACCACAAATATAGCTGGACACTGTTGGCAGCTTCAGTTAGCTAGTAGCAGGTTGAACGTTGTTGAGTTTTTGATTTTTTTTCCTTAAAAAGAATTGGAATTGGAAGTGTTTTCTGATATTAAATTAAAGAAGCTTATCACATAATATGCATATACACTCAAATGTATTTTCTTCTTCTTCTTCAGCATTCCGAGCCCTTGAGGTTCATTGCTGCAGATATCACCCGCCTCCATTCATCTCTCTGGTTGGTCTTCTCTTTCCAGTTGGTGAAACCATGTATTTGCAGGTCTGTCAGGGCATTATCTCTCCATCGTCTTCTTGGTCTGCCTCGTGGTCTACGACCATTCACCTCCCTTGTGTATACAGTTTTTACTTCTCTGTCATCTGACATTCTTTCAATATGCCCTAACCATTTCAGTCTATTAGATCTCATGATGCCAGAGATCAGTGGTGATTTAAACAGATTATGAATTTCGTTGTTGCTTCTCACTCTCTATTTCCCGCTGTTTACATCTTTGATGGGTACAAAGACTGGTCATAAGACTCTGTTTTCGAAAACCTGTGATAAGGCTTCATCTCTTTTAGTTGTGCTCCAAGTTTCAAAGCCATATAAAATGACTGGTATAATCAAAGTTTTATATATTTATACATTCAAAGGTATATTAGACAAACAAAATGCAGCGATACCTCTTGTTGATCCAGCTGTATGCAGGCTTTTTGTGCTGTTCTCAAATCTCTCACTGTAGTTTTCTCAGTAAATCTCTCCTTCAGTCTATCCACGAATGTTTCTTTGCGTCTTTCCTCTGCCTTCTGGCGTTTCACTGCCATAACTGCTCTCATACTGCTCATTTCTGTGGCCTTTCTTTTTTTCTGTGTCTCTGCCGAGTCCAGATCGATTATTTTTTAGTTCTATTGAGACAGGTTCAACCCGCCCGGTACCTGAAATGAATGAAATTTATCACATATAACTGCTACATAAGATATCTGTGTTTTATTTTTAGTAATTTGTTTATTGTTAACAATGTAGGAGCTGGCTGGGTGGTTAGAATGCTGATGTCTCATGAGAGTAACCCTGGTTCATCTGAGCAAAGATTTGATGCTTCTTTATTAAAACCCTACCCCAGAAGATGTCATAGGACAGTCCAACGTTTTAAAGGGTGGTAAAACTGGGTTTCCCGGCTTTCTGATGCTTTTAACGACCCCAGAACATCTGGAACTGACCCTAACCCCAACCCACCTTTGTCCCATGAGAGAGAGAAGCCTAGGTTCCATGAATGCATGCAACCCAGATCCCACGACTGCATGCAGCCTACCATCCCCTGAAATAATAAACTGTCGCGTGACCTTTGGATTTCTCCTGTTTGGGGTAGGATATTAATAAAGCACAGATTTGGCATCATAGAATTCAGGACAAGATGTCAAAGAGTTTTCATACTGATGGTTCCTATTGTCATTTGGTTAGCTACTTGTCTTGCCTTCTCTCTGAGTCTCGAGCGTTCGCCCAGAGCCCACAACTGCCCCTAGTTAACTTTAACCTCGCTGTATCATTCTCTTCAGGTATAGTTTTCAATATCTGAATCTGGTTCAAATCCTCTGTAAGATGACTGAAGTCTTTCCTAACTGCAAAGTTCATGGCAACTGCACTTGCCATGTGGCCCTAAATCATCACTTCATTCATAGTTTTGGCATTCTCAGTCCTGGAGGGATCAATATTCAACACAGCTTCATTTAATTGTATTTATTAACTTGTTCATTAATGTGACTTATTTATATTCCTCTTCTTACTTAATTTGTTTCATATTATAGCCCTTCATATTCATACTCTTCCCACCCATCATAAGTACTTCTTAGTTTCATGTTGCCTGTCGCTTTGGTTTTTAGAAGCTGTGTTGTCTTGTCCATTGAGTTTTCCTGTCATAGTCTGTGGTGTAATTTATACACAGCTGATAAAGACTTTGATAGAAACGTTGGGTTGTGTTTGTGTGTTTTTCCATTCCCTTCACTGAGCTTTCTAGTCACATTTTATGTTAAGCACTTCTTGTATTTTAGCAGACCAATCAGCACTTGATGAGTGCTGTGGTCAACAACATACTTGTCACCTTGACCTTGTTGCCATGTTTTCGGCTGAGTTGACCAGGCAGATATGGACAAATTTTAAAATTTTAATGTGGATTAAAGCTTGCCAACATGGCAAATTTCTACCCACTGTTTAAATGTGGCCCTTCTTTATTAAAATACTAATGAAAGAGTCAATTGTACGACAACCTATAACATTATATTTAACCACAAATTAATTTTTTTTTTATCCGAGGAAATAATTGTGATGTGCAAGTTTACAGCATCTGGCTTTTTTACAAAAATGACCTTGACTCCCAGGTCGACCCAGTCTTGCGTGGGTACCGGGTGCAGTCCGGGAATTAAAGGTGGCCGGGGTGATGCTGACCACATCGCCCATCTTGTGCCGATTGGTCTACAAAATATAGGTCTAGCCCTATATGCCCTAAACGTCTAAAGGCGTGGAAAATGGACCTTTACTTTTTGTTTTTTGTTTTTACATTTACAGTATGGTTGCTATATTTGCACCTTTCGGCCAACACTTCTGACTTCTGCGGGTAACTGCGGGTAATAGTTGCCCGGGTTGGCTTTCCAAGTAACCACAAACTTCTTCTTCTAAATAAGGTGGCTGACGCATTGTGGTTAACAGCTAGACTGCAACAGCTGCACATTTTGGTCCAGCACATTAAATTTCAGCAAGTCCTTAATTAGTTGTATTTTTTTATGTGTTTGTTAAGGATGTGGGGATTGGGGGGGGGGGGGCAGTAGGTCTACACTCCCCTTCCCTACCTTTTCCTCCACCCTGAAGTCGGGCATTGGAACACAAACAGTGATAACCACAATGGATAGATCACTTACCATGTTTTCCAATTCCCATACCAGGCTTGTACCCCATCTTTTGTAACAATGCAAATCCTTTACTGTCACTGGATATGCTGGACTTCAAACCAGCTTCACGGTGAGTGGCTTCAAGCTTCTTCTTTGGAAGTACAGTATTTTTGTTGTTTGCTTGCTTTTGGGCTTTTTCAGCTTCATGCTTTCTCTTGATGTTCTGTGAAATGAGACCTGGTCGAGTGTCACCGCTGAAAATATACATTTAGTTCACTCGCAAAATGTTCAGCAATGACACTTACAATTTTATAAGATATGATACATCTGCAAGCTGTATAAATTTAACACTACTGCTTGATGCAAACTCTTGAACAATAAACAAAAAAAAATTAAAAGTCAAATTAGGGTTTTGCAATTAATAAAAGAATATGTTTCAGGAAAACAAAGACAATATTTTTTTTACACACGCACGCACGCATGCGAACACCCACCCACCCACACACGCACACACACACACACACAGAGAGAGAGAGAGAGAGAGAGAGAGAGAGAGAGAGAATTTATAGAGAAAACTGGAACAGAAAAGGATGAAGAACGAAGTAAAAATAAGGACTAGTGGCTTATTTTTAATGTATTAAAAAACATGGCACTCAAAAGAAACCATTCTAGAGGGTGTGCAAGAGATAGACAGTGTTACAGGCAAAAAATTTTACACTAAGAGCAAGCTAAACTGCAGTCAGAGTGTTCAAGACAGGTAGTTTTGGAATTGTAGCCAACCTACAGTGTGGAGATGGCACCTAATGACTGTTTCATCATATACTAGTTATTAACAGGTCAACTTCACTGCACCAGGTTCTATCAAATATAGTTTAGTCTCTCTCTGCAGAACTGATAACCACCTGTCGAGAGTGTCGCACAAAAGTATGAACACCATAGCTCCGGCACATCACATACCCAACATGTCTTGAGTAATGAAATAGGGCCCTTTACTTTCTCCCTCTGGCCTAATTGTTAGACCCGATAGTTCTGTCCTAGATGTAATTTCTACACTATTATGTGGGTGGTTAGCATCCTTTTGGATATTGTATGCAGGTGTGTTGGAAAATGAATGAGCAGACAAACTGGCTGTGAAGGGATAATAAGATTATCATGAAGAGAACGGTGTAAAGGGGACTCCACACTTAGAGGAAAAGCAAGATGGACAGACTGCTATTGATACCATGGAGCTGGAACGCTTCAATGGCTGCTGAAGATGGGGACAGGGCTCTTAGGGAATGTCCCAAGTGCTGTGATGTCGGTTCTTAAAACTCAACTCTACCATGTGGGCTGATGAAGCCATAAGAACAAGTCCAGGCAGCACAATGGCCTATATCTTGGAGCAATGGTTCACCATTAGATAAGACCTGCAGACCCCTCTTATTTTTTAAGGTCTGCCACAGATCCGTCTGACTGTCTACTTTAACCAGACCAGGACATCACACAAGCGATAAACACCTGATGACACAAAGTGTCACCATATGGATGAGGATCACTCGTGGAAAGGTCCCAGTAACCGCGTTCAGCCATTAGACCATATTTATGGGCTATATTGCGGCAAGAGCCAGAGTAGGGCTTCGAATAACGAAAAACTGCATCCCTCGAAGGGATGACAAGGTTATTTTTAATAACAGATCCCAGGCTTTTCATAAGTCATACCAAAGACCTTTTTATACTACAAATCACTCTATTTCTTGTGTTTATTATAAATGAAGTGTTAAATCCTCCCAAACTGTGACCAATGCACGGGTTAAATTTTCATTCGCCATTATGACTACAATGTTTGATTTAACTTCACACTGGTGGCCCAGATTATTGTGCATTTCTTTATTTATTGTGACAATCAGTACAAGTAAACTTTTGCTGGAGTTATTATTTGAATATTTTTTCCCTAATTACTTTCTTTAAAAAATTAATTTTTAAAAATAATTTTCAACTGTTATCTACCTTGAAACCACATATCTATATGTGTCAAAGACAATGCATTTGTCTCTGTCTTCCAGACTGTTAAATACATGGTGTTAGTATTACAGGGGATGTCTCAGGTGCACTTAGAGGCAATGACTAAATACAGTGCAGTGGTGGAGACAAAGGTGAAGTAGAAGACAGAATGTTAAATATAGGGTTTTAGTTAAACCACTATTTCCACTAGGTGTACATATAGGGTAGCGGTAGAGACCAGGATGAGATAGAGGATGGGAATACATTCCTTCACTATCCTGGGAGAAGCTGGGTAATTAAATCCAGGATTCTGTAAATATTAAAATCACAAAAAGTACTGGATTCTAAAGTTCAGGGTTGTTTGTAAAATGATATCTTGGACACCTTAAATTTATTCCGTTGACCACCAAAGTGGAAATACTGCCTTAGAGCACCACTAACTTTGTCTCATCCACAGACCAATCCAAGTTTAGTTATTGTCTGAAAGGCTGCCATATCTCTCCAGAGATATTAAGATCAGGTGCTAGTCCTGAACATACTACTGTTTTTTTTCTTTCTTTTGTCCTGAGTAGGGAAGAGTGCTCTGCAGCACAATTTCTATACTGTGTATGCCAAACATTATTATAAACCAATCAGCCCTCAGTTAGTTAACTGAATGATTATCCTCATCACACATAGGAAGTTAATCAACTGATTATCCTCATCTCACATAGGAAGTATATCAACTGATTATCCTCATCACACATAGGAAGTTAATCAACTGATTATCCTCATCACACATAGGAAGTTAATCAACTGATTATCCTCATCACACATAGGAAGTTAATCAACTGATTATCCTCATCTCACATAGGAAGTTAATCAACTGATTATCCTCATCTCACATAGGAAGTTAATCAACTGATTATCCTCATCACACATTGGAAGTTAATCAACTGATTATCCTCATCACACATTGGAAGTTAATCAACTGATTATCCTCATCTCACATAGGAAGTTAATCAACTGATTATCCTCATCACACATAGGAAGTTAATCAACTGATTATCCTCATCTCACATAGGAAGTTAATCAACTGATTATCCTCATCTCACATAGGAAGTTAATCAACTGATTTTCCTTATCACACATAGGAAGTTAATCAACTGATTATCCTCATCACATATAGGAAGTTAATCAACTGATTATCCTCATCTCACATAGGAAGTTAATCAACTGATTATCCTCATCTCACATAGGAAGTTAATCAACTGATTATCCTCATCTCACATAGGAAATTAATCAACTGATTATCCTCATCTCACAAAGGAAGTTAATCAACTGATTATCCTCATCACATATAGGAAGTTAATCAACTGATTATCCTCATCTCACATAGGAAGTTAATCAACTGATTATCCTCATCTCACATAGGAAGTTAACTGATTATCCTCATCTCACATAGGAAGTTAATCAACTGATTATCCTCATCTCACATAGGAAGTTAATCAACTGATTATCCTCATCACATATAGGAAGTTAATCAACTGATTATCCTCATCTCACATAGGAAGTTAATCAACTGATTATCCTCATAGCACATCGGAAAGTCCAAATGCTCTCAGATCCCATCTTCAGTATATCATAATGCCCATTATATATATATGACAACATCAGTTCTGCGTTTGTTTACTATTATTCTTTTGCTACCTGTATAGAGTTTATGTCTGGCAACATCTCTTTAACTGAAGTTCTTGAAGTCTTTTTTATGTTGCTGATATACCATTGCCTCCTCAATCATGTATTCATCCCACCTTCTTGATACCACTGAGAACAGCCTGTACTTACTGTGACCCTGCCAGCAAGCCAATCTGCTCTTTCATTCCCTGTTACTTCAGAGTACACTGCCACAAAAAATAAAATTGTCAGATGAGATTTCTTTAGAGACTCCAATCATTGTCTTCATGAGTACTCAGTGGTTGATGAGGTTAGTATCATGCTGCCTGCTTTACTTCATAAAACATTTCCTGATAAACAGTTGATGTGGTTCCAAATATGTCAGACAGACAAGTGTGATAGCGTGCACTCGAATAAATCTTTTTTTCTTTTCTGTTGTCCTACTACATATGACAAAAAGCATAACAGAGAGGATTTTGATGTAGTTTCCTGTCTTTTGCTAGTTGTGCAGCTTGTGTTAATATCATACAGTGTTTTTATCTATTTTACTTCTTCCATCAATCTCTTGGGGGGCATTTTGCTGTTCTCATGTAGTATGCTATAACCGCTGGCTAATTTTGCTCTCCAATCTGACCAGATGACAAACCATTCGATTCTTTGATGTTCTGTGAAATCTTTTACGGGTACCATGCTCACCACTGTTCTTAGTTCTTTGTTGCTGACTGTCTCTCTTTTTTTTTTTAACTGCCACATTTCGTATACAACTTATCTCACATGTTGTAAATTACCATTAACATTTTCTAGGACTGTTCATGTTTGGCTCCAATATTACAACGTTAGCTCTGATATCACAAAGTTGGCACAAATTTAAAAAAAAAAAAAAAACTAATATCAAAATGTATCATATTTACCATTTCTGAAGAAATGCATCGGACATATAATCTTCTTCATCACTTGACATTGAAGCAGATGATCTGTTAGAGATGCAGGTGTAGACACTGTGAGACAAAATCATACTGTTAAACTCTTTCAGTCCCAACCAGTGCCTGATATGTCAATGATTTTACCCATTGATTTCCCTCCTCGGGGTAATGTGTTCTCTTAATTTGAACATTTGGTTAGAACATACTAAAAAAAAAAACCTGGCTTTCTCAGTAGTCCCCAGCCCTGTGTATATTACCACCTTGAAAGTAAGGCACTCCTATTTTTTCATCATGGTTACTTCTAAATAAACGAATTCTTTCATATACAAATCTTTTAGTCTCAGGAAATGCATTACATGCTAATTTACTACTACAGGGCAGCCCAATCGACGCGTGACAAGTGAAGATTTTTAATCTACCACTCAACTGTTATAAAACAAGGACTGCTCAATTTCAACTTCCTTTGGAGTTCATTGTGTCTGATATCAGGCGTACTCATTCAGAAACGCGGTTTAAAAGCTGAAAATATAGTATATGTGCAAGGTTTGCCGAGTTACTAAGTGTTTGTTTGAAAAGAATATGGCCGCCAAGCAGTATTCTACATACCTGCCAACATGATTTACAGTTTTAGAAGCCTCAATTTAAAGAAAGTACATGTTTTTTATTTATTTATCTGAAGTTAAGATAACGTTGCAAATTAGATGTGTTTCAGTCATTTATAGAGTCAAACTTTGATGAGGGATATGTCTAATGTGTACATCATGCGAAGGGTACAATGACAGCAAAGTCAGCTGGCACAAACAGAATAAATTTTAGTGAAAAAATGATTTTCTTCAGTGTCAGTTAGTTCTAGTGCTATTACCCTTATTATTTAGGAACACAGCTACAAAATTACAGGGAAATTGAGTGTTATATAAACTTTGTTTTGTGTGACGATACTTTTGTTTTGGGAGTGAGTTTTCTTTACCAAACAATAGTGCTCTGTTATGATGTTTCAAAAGATTCTCTGGAACAAAATCTAATGTATAGATTGAGTTTATATTTTAGTTATACATTACTAAGTGGTTCATATTCATTTTGGATATATTATAACCAGTTTTTGGCTATCTTTTGAATAACGGTCCCAAATTATTGAGGCCGAAAATATACCCTAACAGGGCCTCAGTCACATGTCAATTGTGCAATTCCGGTGACTTAAATTGCGTACTTCCGGCGACTACCGCCACCGCATCTATGTGCAGCGTGGATTGGGGCTAAACTAGATGGCTGGAACTCACGAGCAGCAGCTGCCTCATCTCCTGCAGCTTCCTTCATTTTATTTGCTTGTGAGTCCCACCCTTCTAGGTTAGCCTCAATCCACGGCACGCGTAGGGGCGTAGGAGATACTCTCGGCGGTGGCGGTTTAGTCCCTGGAAGTCCGCGATTCGGCGGTGGCGGTATAGTCCCCGGAAGTACGCAATTGACACTTGACTGGGGCTCTGTTAGGGTATATTTTCGGCCTCGATAGTTTGGGGCAATTATTCAGAAGATAGCCCAGTTTTCCTTGACTGCCATTGTGGTAAGTGGAATTTTTAAATTTCATTTTACTTATTTTTGTAAACATACCGTCTGTTTATTTAGTAATATTTAATTACTAATGCAGTTATTTGTTGTAGTTGTATTCTATAATTATTCCTCAACAATCCCTGGTCACTTTGATGTCTAATGTGTATGTTGCACGGCAATTGAATTATTATGGTCTGTTTTAATGTGTTACATTTGTGAAATAAAAAAATGCATTACCACCCCTTGGGCCTCTGACACTAAACCCTCTGGGACTCAACTGGGAGTTAACAATGTTTGAAATTTAAGTAAATTAAGGTTAGTTAATCCTAACGTGAAGCAATATTAAATGTTACAGTACATTATTATGTACAAGAGACTGAGTTTCTTATGATCACCGTAAACAAACAATAGACCCTTAGGGTCGATGTTGCAAGGAGTGCGCATAAAATAAACGAGTCTACATCAGTACAGTTAGGTTAGTTGCGCGTCCTTTCCAGGACGTTGCAGAACCAGCCCCAGCAGCAACTGGTTTTTCTAGGCAAATTTACGTCCAGCAGTTTGCCATTTCTTTCTGGACGGTTGGCTTTCTTGATTCCACTGTCAAAACCAACACAAGGCGCTTGGTCCGCAGCTGGGATCGAACCCGGCATTACGAAGGCGAAGCGTTCACATCGACTTAGTTCACTTAGCCACAGAGCCGACATGTAATTCAGACAGTACAGCGAAACATCATCATAATTGGAAAATGATTCTTGATGCAGATTAACCCACTATTATCTCTGTGTAAGAGTTCAAAGGACAACACATGTAAAGTTAAATAATTATTCACAGAATAAAATAATTTAAACTAAGTTTTACCTTTAAAAAATAACTAATCAAATACTTGATACAAAAAACACGTCTCTTTTTTTACACAAACCGATCAACCATTGTTTATTCAAGGGACAGCACTCTTATTAGTCCAATTATAGACCTTTTTGCCATATTCCGGAATCGGCTACTTGTTCATCACTGTGCATCTCTTCACTTCTGACTGACTTGACTTTCTAGCCCACCAGGACATCACACAAGCGATAAACACCCGAAGACACAATGTGCCACCATGTGGGCGAGGATCACCGTGGAGAGGTCCTAGAAACAGCGTTCAGCCTTTAGGCCATATTTATGGCCAGGCTGTATTGCGGCCCCTGGCAAAAGCCAGAGTACTGCTTCAAATAACGAAAAATTTCATCCTTAAAAGGAGGAGAAGTATTAGTCCTCTTCACTTCGTCCTCATTTGCTGTTTGGGGTGTCGAGGGAGTTATGAGGTTCTGCTTCTTGCTCTTCTGGTCGCCTTGACCACAGACACACGTGCTGTTGTAGTGTAAGTGTTTTTCTGATGTGTTTTCCACATTGATCTTCTTCGTGCTCAACGACCCTCTCCTCGTGTGGTGTATGGTATAATTAAGTCACAAGGCATTCTTTCTAAGTGACTTATAAGTAACTGCTTTGAAAAAAAAAAATCTATATATATGGTCGGCGTCTGTGGCTTAGGTGTTGCGAGCAAGCTTCATAATGCCGGGGTACTGGATTCGATCCCAGCTGCTGGCTTGCGATGGTTTCTGGCTTGAATTTCTACCCCACCAGGACATCACCAAAGGTTTCGATGACAGGGGTATCAGGATCACCGTGGAGACGAACGTCCATAAAGCAATGACAAACTACTGGACATAAATTTGCCTAGAAAAACCACAACAGCCACAAAATAAATGCTGGGCTTGGTTTCGCAATGTGTTGTAAAGGATACGCAACTAACTATATATATGACAAGGGTGCTCCCAGCAACAAAATATTGTATTAACAATGTGTACATTTGTAGATGACTATTTGAAATGATAATTAGGTAAACTCGTGTATCCATTACATTATATGATAACGTATACAATACGAATTTGATCAAACATGTTAGCGTTAGAATGAAATGTGCAGCTGGTTTTAGAGATCATGTTTATATCATCATCGATGGTAACATTTTGAGACAGTTTACTACCTAGCTACTCGTATCTATCCTCTTGGCACAACCCTCGGAGAATATGTCCATATTGTACTGCAGATCCGCTTTCGTAGCAGCATTTAGAGCGCTGTCGTCAGCGAACAGAAGATCCCTAACACTACGTGATTTAACTTTGGTTTTCGCTTTGAGCCGCACAAGATTGAACAGTTTTCCATCTATGCTGTAGCTGATATCAATACATGTATCCCCATCATGAAAAGCATCAGACAGCGCAGCTGAGAAAGTGATACTGAATAGATCAGGTGGGAGTACACACCCTTGTTTCATACCGTTTGCGACAGGAAAAGGAGATGGCTTCATCTTGCCATATTTGATGGAAAATCAAACGTTTTTCGCACCAGCTTTTCAAACCTCTGCAGGGATTGAATCAGAGCCAGCAGCCGAGTTGAGTCAGGAATTGACATCACATCACTCGGGGCATTCCCATGCATGCTCCGTCCTCATCTTCAGCAGCCAGCGCAGAGTTCCAATACTGATACTTTACCACAGTTGGTGAACCGCCTTCTGTTTCTTCTAGAGTAGGAACGTCATTAAGCGCTATGTTTACACTAGTGGCAGGCGGTTGATAACGTCATCTTTTTTTTTTTTTTTTTACAGACGAAGGCTGATTAAGAATATTATTAAAATGTTCAGCCCACCTTTGGAGAATTTGTTGTTTATCTGTGACCAGTGTTTTCCCATCTGTTGTGAGGAGAGGAAGGAGTCCCCACGATGCTAATGGGTTATAGATTGCCTTAAGTACATGGCATACATGTTTCCACGACTGGCTCCAGTCGACTGGCCATGCTGCTGACGTCACTGGGTCGGGCTAACGATGCGTTAACGCAGAGGTTCTCAAACAAGAAATAAACTATTTTCGACAGTGGCGAAGGAAGACAATTTAAATTTTTACTTGTAAGTATTTACATGCCTTCTTTAATAATTTAACAATTTTTAGCCGAATGACTTCAACAGCACGACCCGTTAGCTGGAGCCGGTCGTGCATTTTTCAGGTATGAATAAAATGATGAAAAAGTAACTTTCGAGATGAATTGGTTTAAAGTGAGGAACAGTTGCGCAATGTCGTCAACCTAACTCTCTCGCCTTTTTCCATCTGGATCCAGTGGCAGGACAAGTGGAGACGACTTGAGATAAAATCTGGTGCAGTGGATGACCAAGGTGTTCTACGTACCTCACCGTGCTCTTTGCGCTCCACATCATGTGGCTGGTATTCGCCATCAGGTCTGTTTAACCAAGTATTGATTTTCCTCCGCACATTCATCTGAGTCCAGTCTTCGCATGTTTGGATAGGCAAATATTATGCGCATGCACAAGACACTAATAAATAAGATCATTGTCACGTAATAAATAAGTGCGCTACATACAAACACACACACACACAAAACACACACACCCACAAGAACACATTACCCACCTACACATACTAAAAAACCACACAAACACACTCAAACACACACCCAAAAACACACACACAAAACAGGGATGCCCAGATCCCTTACACCATCACACATTTTCTTTTCTTTTTTTCAACGGAAAAGGAAGGGGGGGGGGGGGGGGGGGGGGGTCCCTGAAAAACCTAAGGCTTATTATTAGGATAATAGTGCCAATAATATGCTGAATGACAAATAAAATATCTGAAAAAGTAGAAAAGGTGTTAATTAGACCGCTTACACATTGGGGAAGGGGGGGGGGGGTGGAATTGGGGTGGGCATCAAACTGCCTAAGCTCAGTGCTTCCCTGACAATAAATCATTTAAAGAACGTTGCTGCCATCACAAGTGTCGAGTAGAATCTTGATTGCCCATTGAACAGTACATTTTCATAATCATTGTGAATGTATAGGCATCTTCAACATCAATCAGTAGAGACTTTACGGAACGTCGCTCTCATCACGGCATGCATGAAGGTCCCTATCTCTAGCCAGTTACCCAGCGCTATGCATGTGCATCTAGATGAGTATCATTTATTCTATCCATTAGAGTCCTATGTAGTCACTTCATAGTTAGAGCCTATTTGTGTATGTGTACTGTGTTGTCCTTTATGTGCTGATGAAGGCTAATCGCCGCAACGTCCTTTGTTTGTTTATTGTGATTGATTTTGTAAAGCTAACATAAACTAATTGTTGTTTCTTACCAACTTTTTCTCTTCCCTATAATTTTCTACTCCTTATAAAAACTCTCTCTAAATCACCATGATGTTTAACACGGGAAAAATGCATCAGCTGTCGGGACAAAGTGCGGTTACTGAGCAAATTCTTCATAAGCATAGTCAAGGATTTTTGTCTGGCAGTACGCAACGGTTGCAGCATATTTTGGGCATCATTCTCTCATTATTTTAATTCTGTTTTTCATCCATGGCATTCGTAACATTTTCTGTAACATTGAAGTTTAAAGGAAATATGTGTGTGTGTTGGGGTGGATGGGTCTCTTCTTTGGTGACTTTGAATTGATAGCGAAATTCAGTAAAATAGTAAGCAATAAACAGATGCAATAGAGCACAACGGTACAAAGTTAACACGAAAACAGCCAGTTCGGAAACTGAACATGGTGTGACCTAGTTTAGTCAACAGGTTTTTTTATGACCGAGTTACATGAAAACGGGTAAGGTGGCTTATAAAACTGCTAGAATGACAGCTCGCAGGTATGTTTGGTTGTGCTTGTGACTATACTCATACATATAATAATTGCCACAGATTATTAACGTAGTTAAAGTTAAAATGTAACATACCGTTTAATTAAAAATTTTTAGACAATTGTCTTCACTGTGTTATGGCTAGTCTGTTGAGTTAAATGCTATTACTATTAAGTGTATGAAGTTAATTCTGTTAATTCTACTTAGAGGAGGTAGGTAACAACTTCTGCTAATGAGTTTGTTAAATAAGCTGTCAAATTGCACACACTTAGATGTTATTCCTAATATTATAATAAATTATTAAATAGTATACGAATAAAAACAATAGATTGCCAATTCTATTGTCTAGTATATCTAGAATATCGTTGTTTATACAGTCAATCTAACATTTTTGGTCAATCTAAAATGGGGTCGTGTGAATGCAAAGCAACACTTACCAGCACTTCATATATAGTATGTGTATTATTGTCGTCCCTATGTGGGATGCCATTTTTCGTTATTTTAAGCCCCATCCTGGCTTTTGCCGGGGGTCCTAAATAAAGCCGGGTCATAAATATGTCATAACGGTTGAACGGGGTTTCTGGGAACTGTCCTCGGGTGATACTCTTCCGCATTGTGGCACTTTGTGTCACCGGGTGTTTATCACTTTGTGTGATGTCCTGGTGGGGTACAACTTGCATACATACATTATATGAGATTGGATCTGGCATACTGAGAAACTTTTCAGCTTGTATTTGCAACTTTGTATCTCTGCGTTCTCTCAGTGCCTGTGTTTTCCCAGATTTCTCCATTTCTAATATGGGGGTTGATTTCATCCCTCCTGTGATGACTCTGAGCGCTTGATTTTGCACTTTGTCTAACTCCTTTAATGTGGTACTAGATGCTGAACACCATGCAGTTAACCCATATTCCAAGTGTGGAAGTATGCTCTGCTTGTATACTTTATTGAGTATTTTCCCATCGGTTCCCCATGTGGTTCCACTTAGTTTTCTTAGTATTGCTTTGTGTGATGTCCTGGTGGGGTACAACTTGCATACACACATTATATGAGATTGGATGTGTTTGGTGCATACCAGCCCCCTCCCCAACAGTCCTCACTAGGTGCTAGAGTGCCGCTCCAAGCCACTAGTTTTGTTGCAATTGACACTTCCTAGCTAACATAATTGGCACAAAGAAACCAGACCACAATTATAACCAATACTGCTCTGAGTAGGTTGGTCCATTTTTTTTTTTAATAAATAGATGATGGATGGATGTATAACTCCATCTCAATATGAGACTCAATTTTTCGTTATTTTCAAGACGTATCCCTGCTGTCGGCATGGATCCTAATATAATCTGATAGTTAAAAGGGGTTTCTGGGACGTGCCTGGGGGATTTTCATCTGAATGGTGGCATTTTGTGTCACCGGGTGTTGGTTGTTCATTGTGCAGTCCTGGTGGAGTTGAATGTCACTCACTCCTTGTATGAGATCTCATGTTTATTTTATTATTTTTGTAAAGCTCACACTACAAAGTATTACATTTAACACCAAAATTATAGTTACAATATGTCCTGCCATTGCAGTTTAATCAGTTATAATCTTATCTGAAGTTGAACAGGTCATCTTTATAGCTATATACACACACATACACATGCTAGTAGATTAAGATATACACACGTACACGCTAAAAGTAGATTAAATCTTTGTGTATGCATTGAAAGAGTGATATCAGTGTCAGTATGATTTGATTTGATTTAATTTAAGAACTGACATCACAGCACTCGGGGCATTCCCATAAGCACTTCGTACCCATCTTCAGCAGCCAGTGAAGAGTTCTGATACTAATGGGGCCAGTAGCATTCTGATTAAACATCCGTCTTGCCTTTCCTCTGAGCCTCGAGCATCTGCCAGAACATCTCGTCACTCCCTGCTGCATCAATCTCACCAGACTGTGGTGATCCATCAGTGCCTTTTTTTTTTTTAACGTATCCAGAAACCATGAGTTGTAAACCATTTGGCTCGGTACTATGGTTATCGCAACCCTTCGGCTTTGATTCCATTATAGGTACCGTTAATCTGGGAGAAATGTGGCTTTTCTGCCTACCCCCGGGAGTGAACCCGGACCACAAGGAGTTCGTCACCCGGTCGCCGCGAAAGTCAGGTTTAACCAACTTCGCTAGAGAACCGGGCGCCATCAGTGTCAGTAAACATTTATTAAATGACAATTTTTCCGCCAATAGAACCAGGGGTATATGATGCTTGACTTATTTTTTTATAGACCCATTGGCAATTGATGTGGTTACTGTCACATCAGCTGCCTTTACTTCCCATGACATTACCTGGCTGGTGTGATCTGGAGGTAAGATCAGTTTAAAAAAAAAAACAACTGCCCTTATACAGAATTGAACCCAAAACTTTTGCCCAGCAGGCAAGGGAAAAAAATCAGTCTAGTACATTGTTACTGATTATTTATTTAAAAGACTATGTGGACAAACTTGAATGAATGAATCAATCAAGAATTGACTGACTGCACTCAGGACATTCCCACGCATGCTTCCTCAACTCTTTGAGTACCAGAGGGTTTAGCATCACAGGCCCAAGGGGTAGTCAAAAGAGACTAAAATCGGCGCATCATGCGTTCATTGGGCTTTAAGGCAGTAACCTATGAACGTATAATGCGTTCTTTGGGACTCAAATAGTTAATCTCTTCTGCAGCCAATGAAGAGTTGACTTTCTAATAGTACCAGTTGCAACTTAATTAAAGTCCCCATGTTTATGAACTAATTTAGGTCTGCATTCAATCATTCATATTTCAAGATCTATTTGTTATGTTTCTCTTGCCAGTACCATTTCTCCACATAGTCATTGTTGGCTATAAATAATATTTAATGATCGATAAGTGATTGCTGTGGATAATGAACCACACTGAATGATGATTAAACAAACTTAATTCGGCTTAATAATGATTAGGTCAATCTTAATTCAGACAAAATGGTACAAGGTCATTTGTCAATCCATCATATGGTAATAGTTTTACTAATAAGTACCATTTTTATAGCAATATTAAAGTGTATAAATGTTCATTTTTGAGTACTTAGAAAGTAACTAAATGCTGAAGGCATGCAGCACAAGAACAGTCTTGAGTGATTTTTATAGCTATTTGTTGTGTCTATCTATATCCTCTTCCTGTCCTTGTCGACACATACAGCATTGATTGAGTTTGTCTCCTTTGCTGACAGTCTACAGTCTTTCTTCCCAAAGTATCCAGTGTCAGTTTATACTCCTCATTTTTCTTTTTGCTATCTTTCTCCAGGCATTGACATCTCCCCCCCCCCCCCCCACCCCCCACCCCCTGTTCTTACCAAAGTTCCAAGCCATCTCCAGTTAACTCCATAGATAACAGTTATGCCAGTGCAAAAGCATTTTATATTCCTCCACAGTTTATCATTTATGATCTTGTTTGGCCAAAATATTCAGTCCATATGGAAGATAGGAATATTGTTTTTAGTTGTGGCAAGTTTTTTGTTTTGACAATAGTTAGCCATTACATTTGCCTCCATATGTACAATGAAAGAATAAAGTTACATCACCCAGCTACTGAGTTGTGCTTGGCATGATAATATGAGCTGCGGATTTTATTTTGACATGCTTTTCAGCAATGCCTAACATGGTTTGTATTGTAAATGGCAGATTAAGAAAATGTTGAAAAGCCTGTTGCCAAAGAACTGGTAGTGCCTTTTGCAATTAATTGTTTGTACCACTATTGATCAGTTTAATGGCTGCTTCCATCAATGATAAACTGCATTTTTAGTGCTCTACTGTTTCTTTTGCACTTCTGACAGCTGCCTTACTCATTTAATGCATGTGTATGCTGTTGACTTTGCTGAGACTGCTGTCTGTATCAATTTTTATTTACAAGGGACAGTGATTTACAGTCTCTTTGGTTTGCATAGTTACAGGAATGGAGCAACCATGGGGTGACCCATTTAATGTGAATATGGAACTGTGATTACCCAGTTACCTGATTTTTCTTAAAAGCCTCTAGTTTATGTCCATTTCCTGCTGGTATTATCAAACATTCACTGTTCTGTTGTAATATTCCCATGATGTTGCTGTTGTATATTCTGAATTTTGTCTTCAGGGTCCTGTTGACTTCTATCTATTGATGATTTTGGCAAATGCTTGGTTTTCATTGTTTATTCTTGATGTTACATCCTCTTCACAATCTCAATCTAATGTTACTATATTTCTGAGCTACACATATTCTTCTGTTTCTTCATTGTTACAGATAATTATGCTTTCTGAATTTGATCAGTAGGTAATGTTAATAAAAAAGATGAATCCACAATTTAAACAAAAATTAATAATGAAAATAAGAAGGTATGTTTCAAATGATGCCAAATATTTAATACACCAACGTAAAACATGCCACTAAAGTGTAAAATTTTATTTCTAGTTTATTGTAAACAGAAAATTTAATATCTGTCTGTCCAAAAGCACAGTGAAGATCAAAATCTGTTCTTGAATTTAAAGAAAATGAAAATAATGTTCACAGATAAAACTGGCTGCCACCCAAAAATAACAATAAATGATAAAGAAATTGAAAACGTCTCTAACTTTGAATATCTAGGCTCTATAATAAATAGCAATGGAGACTCACATAAATTAAAAGAAGGATGGCCATAGCAATGCAAAGATTAAACAGCCTTTAAAGTCTTTGGTTAAGCACCAGCAAGGAGATCAAAATTAGAATTTTGAGAGCATGCATCGTCCCTGTGGCTGCACACCGATGTGAATCGTGAACCATCTCCAGTCCTTAAGAAAGAGCATAGGGGATTTTGAGATCAAACGCTATAGAAAGATTCTCATAATATCTTGTACAAAGAAGAGGAGAAGTACTGACATTTTAAAAGATCTGAAAATCAAGGAAGATTGGCTAATAAACAGCATCCTGTCTCCGAAGCTGAAATATTTTGGTCATATCAAGCGCCACGACGGATTGGAAAAAATTATAGCAGAAGCCATGGTACCAGGAAGGAGGCGCAAGGGCCGACCAACACAAAGATGGGCACAGGATATGAGTGACTCCTTGAATATGAAAGTACATGAGGCGGTTGAGTTGGCGAGAGGCTGAGTTTCTTTCAGGCAGACCGTGATGAGAGCGAGGTTCTGCAAAGGACCTGCTACAAGATGATGATGATTGCTGTGAATAGAGCTATTGTCATAGTGATGTAAAATGTAATCCTTTACTTATACTAGGCCACTATTGAAGCTGATGAATTACCAGTTCATTTCCTCTATGCTATTTCTTATCATAAGATTTCATAAAATCCTGTGAATTATTTAGTGCTAGTTTTATGAGTGACACAGTCCTCCTTTCGAACAGTGTAAAGGGAATAGATAATTTAATATTGGCTGTCTAAAAGCACAGTGAAGATCAAAATCTGCTCTTGAATTTAAAGAAAACGAAAATACTGTCAACTTTTAAAACTGGCTGTCAGCCAAAAAATAACAATAAATGATGAAGAAATTGAAAATGTCACAAACTTTGAATATCTAGGCTCTATAATAAACAAAAATGGAGACTGTTCAATAGAAATTAAAAGGAGGATGGCCATAGCTATGCAGAGATTGAACAGCCTTAAAAGTCTATGATTAAGCACCAGCAAGGAGATCAAAATTAGAATTTTGAGAGCATGCATCTTCCCTGTGGCTACATACGGATGTGAGTCGTGGACTATCTCTCAGTCCTTAAGAAAGAGCTGAAATATTTTGGTCATATCAAGCGCCATGACGGATTGGAAAAAATTATAGCAGAAGGCATGGTACCAGGAAGGAGGGGCAGGGGCCGACCAATACGAAGATGGGCACAGGATATAAGTGACTCCTTGAGTGTGAAAGTACATGAGGCGGGAGAACTGGCGAGAGACCGAGTTTCTTTCAGGCAGATTGTGATGAGAGCGACGTTCTGCAAAGGACCTGCTACATGATGATGATGAGTTTTATGAGACAAGATTGATTCAGAGACGTAAAGGACTATTTTTGCGCATAACGGACTATTTTTGCGCGAGTGTCATATTTTGTTGGCTTTCATGGACCCCCCCCCCCCCCCCCCCCCCCCCCCCCCCCCAGGGATAGTAAGTTCAAGTCAAATAAAGCTCTTAGTGGCCTTTTATGGCACCAGTAGCACAGTTTACCTTAATGCCTTCAGTACCACTTAACACACCGTGTGTGACTGGATATGTGTATCAATCCACATATTATGTATGTTTGTATGTCTTATGTTTAATCAATAAATCATAACACCCTGAAGCACTCCAACAACATATGTGTTCTTTAGTGGATATGTATTTCGTCACTGTGTGTTGTTGTTATTTCTTTGTTCGGACATTAGCCGAAATGCTATAGAAAGATTCTCATAATAACTTGGACAAAGAAGAGGAGAAGTACTGACATCTTGAATTTCTTTTCTTTTCTTTTAGTCTTCTTTTTTAATGTCTTTCTGTATTACCTTTTGTTTTTATGATTGCTTTCTGTCCTTCTATCTGCCTGTCCGGATGTCTGTCTATCGGGCTGCCTGTCTGTATTTAATTAAGTTCAATTCATCTATCTTTTTTATTTAATTTTTCCTACAGCCTTATTTCTTTCTTTCTTTCCTTTTTTCTTTCTTTTTTATTTTCTGGTTTTCTGTATTTCTTGCCTTCTCTCTTTCTGACTTACTACTGAATGTATGTGATAAGTTATTTGTGTGTGTGCAGGCGACGTACGTAATGTCAGGCGTATTTTATATAAAAAAAAGTAAAGGTCCCTTTCCTACACATTTAAGCGTACAGGGCATATAGGGCTAGACCTGAAATTTTAGACCAATCGACACAAGATGGTTGATGTGGTCAGCATCACCTCGGTCGCCTTTACTTCCCAGGACTGCACCCGGTACCCACTCAAGGCTGCGTCGACCTAAGTTAAGATCATTTTGAAAAAAAAAAAAATCTGCTACGCCTGGGAGCGAACCCACGACCTTCCGATCCGCACGCCAGCGTCTAGGCAGTGTCAGACATATAATGAAGTATTATTCTTTTAACTGACTGTAAACAACGTTTTTTACTATTTCGTGGTAGAGAGTATACAAATTTTCACATTAAACTCATTACATGGTGGCTTACATCATCATTCAGAACTTGTTTGAAATAAAAAATATTACAATACGGACCGTGGCTAGGGTAAACTGTTCATTTGTGTTGCTTTAAAAAAAATTGAATTGAGTCAAGAATTGACATCACAGCACTCGGGCATTCCCATGCATGCTCCGTCCTCATCTTCAGCAGCCAGCGCAGAGTTCCAATCCTCATGTTACCGGTCACAATCTGCTTAAAAGTCCGTCTTGCCTTTCCTCTGAGTGTAGTGAGCCGGCCAGACCCTCTCTGGTTACACCCAGTCGCCTCATTCTCTCCAGGCCATAAATAATCTTAAAATTTTTTAAATTGGAAAGCCCGTGAACATACTTAGTTATTGATGATGATAATAAAATATTTCGTTTGGATATAAGATGCGAGATACTTGTATCAGCAGAAAAGTCTGATTTATGTGAGAATTATCATTAACTATGGATTACGTTACAGTTATCTCAATCTCGTTGGATTAGTCTAGTGGCTTGCCAGCGTTGTATACATGACCAGTCTATAAAGTTGGATGTACGATTATATCCAACCGTGTTTTACCTAGTTTTCCACTGTTCATTTTCTGTTTACGGACACAAAGGCGATAGTTCTTCATATTAATTTTCTAGCTCAACGCCGAGGATCTAAGAAGAAACTGGTTATTAAAGTGCACAGTTATTCATAATCACAGCTAAATTCCACTATTGGGGCCTCCCCGTGAAGCATTTTAAGTTTAGATATTTCAGTGAATCGTTAGAAGCGCCTCAATCATTTATAATTTCTTCTGCTTTTCTTTTGCAGAAAATGGGATCAGAAGCTATAGGAAAAATCAGACCAAAGCGTAGACAAATCATCCATATTTTCTCCTGTTTTGCGTTGTAGACAGTTTGATCAGAAATTGAAGAAATAATGTATAGTGGTCACAAAGTGTGTTGGAAACATCGTTATTGCAGAATGCGATACTAATTGGTATATACTAAGATTTTGCCTTTTACCTGGACATATCTACATCTGATTATAATACAAATGAAAAATAACAGACACAATGCGTGAAGTGAACCAATCCTTAACTGCGACTGATAAAACTATTGAAGTGAAACCTGCTCTTAATTTTATAAGTAACAGTAAAAAAGGTCGAATGCATGACATTGACAACATAAGAGGATGTGCATCGCCGAAACCTGCAAAGCATGCTCGAATTGAAGACTACATCACTTTTCGTGGTAACCACACGAGGAAACTAGAAAAGGATGATAGATACGACT
>CAJHNH020001957.1:0-77500 GCA_905116865.2 Candidula unifasciata | reverse complement strand
CATGTAAACTATTCGCAACTAACGTTAACCAATATTTTAATATTAATTTGTCTACTGCCTTTTTGACACATCCTAGACCTTAGGGGAAATGGTACTCTTTTTTTTTTTTTTTTTTAAAGAAAATCAATGTAGAAAGTGATGCAGAACGAAAATGCACAGCCCTATTAAATATTTTGATGTATTTGCGAAAAGCCAATACAAAAACGCCAGCCATGAAGCAAAGCATGCCATCCAGATAGGCATATTGTAGATCCAAACAATCTTCAACAGGCAATAACAATAGCAGAAAGACAACAGAAGACAAGCCACAAGAAATGACACCGAAAGAGTCTGCCAGCAAAACCGGAAAACATGGAGGCAAACGAAGACTGACGAGCACGAGTGCAATACGAAAAGAGATTGAGAGAAGAGATGAGGAGAGAACAGAACAAAACATTATCACCGCAGACAGAAAAACTAAATCCCCAGCGTCCAGAAATAAAGAAGATACCATACACAGATCAGTCACAGAGGCAGGAGTGTGGAAATAAACACCAGACTACACAAAAGTACTTGTAGGTTTTTTTTTTCCCCAACTCTTTGAGTCCCAGGTGGTTTAGCATCAGAGGCCCAAGGGGTAGTCAAAAGAGACGGAAAATCGGCGCATCATGCGCTCATTGGGCTTTTAGTTAGGAACCTATGAACGTATGATACGTTTCGTGGGACTCAGAGAGGTAATATCTAGAAACCATGAGTTCTTAACCCTTTGGCTCGGTACTATGGACATCGCAACCCTTCGGCCTTGATTCCATGATAAATACTGTAAATCTGGTAGAAATGTAGCTTTTGTGTCTACCCCTGGGCGTGAACCCGGACCACACGCAGGTCGTCGCGAAGTCAGGTTTAGCCAACTACACTAGCGAGCCGGGCTTGCGGGGATTAAACACGACTACCAGCCGAGCACCCAAAATGTCATCAAATGGAAGCAAACAGCAGCAATGAAAATAGGAGAATAAATAAATCATTAAGAATAAAGAATCAGTATCAATTAGTATGAACAAATACCGGCGGCAAGATGGTTTTGGAACAATACAACAAACAATTTTATATCAGATGTGTACTGACAAGGAACCCTTCTTGTTGGGAACGAAACCAAACTACACAACAAGAAAGTACATCGAAGAAAGTACAGCGGATGCCTGCGTCCCTGTAAATCAACACCGACACGTTTACAGCAATTCAGTAGTCACGAAGAATCACCATCACACAAACGTCCTCTAAAAAAACAAAACAAGAAAACATAATGGAACCACAGAAAACCCTATCAGAGCAAGTACTGCACAATAAAGTGCGCAATTAGAAACAATTGCTCAGATGAGCTGAAATGCTTGCACGCGTTTGAGTTAAATTTTTTTTTTTTTTAAATAGACCTAAGACCTAGAAGACATTAAAGAGGAGATATTAATACTAACAACTCGAGACGGTGCGGCGTTTGTGGCCTAGGCGTTGATAGTCCGACTTGTAATTCCAACGTACCGCGATCGAAGCCCACTGCTGGCTGTGTGGATTTTTGTCGTGATATGGGGCTGTCGCAGGTCGACCCAGCCTAAAATGGGCATCAGGATGTATGTTCTGGGGAAGAAAAGACGGCTGGCGTAATGCTGACCACATTACCCACCTAGTGCCGATTGGTTTGTAAAAATATGGGATGCTCTTCCCTTATGCCCGATGCGCCTAAGGCGTAAAAAGGGATTTTTACTTTTACTTAATGGAGACGGTCATAGTTTTGCTCAGGATAGATAAGTTTATAAGTTCGTGGCAGCACAGCTGTAAAGCTTACATAAATGGTTGCTGTATTATATACTACTTGTAACCAGGGGCTCCGATGCAAAGAAATCATTGGGGTGGAAAAGGGGGGGGGGGCGCTAGCTATTGTTAATTTTCCCAGCTGGCGGAGGCTCAATGAGTTAAGCCGTGTTTAAGTGCGCGTTATTATTATTATTATTATCATCAAGAGATGAATGTGAAATAAATATATATTTCAGATGCTTGACACATTCCGTTTCTGGGGACAGCTTTTATCGAGTTTGCTCTCTAGACCAGTAATTCCCAAACAGTGCGCCTCGGCGACCCGGGGAGCCGCGACCACTTCACAGGGGCGCCGTGAAATATTGTACAAGCTTTATAATTAATGTAATCGCGAGAGGAATAGTCAGACTTTTACTTAGGTTAGGGCGCTGTGGAAAACAATTTAATTGAAAAAAGGCGCCGCGACCAATAACAGTTTGGGAAACACTGGTCTAGACAGTTGCAGTGTACTGCCCTCGAGATTCTGTCTTCCCAAATGGGCCGCCGCGATCAAAACATTCATAAGTCAAAGAATCAAGGAATGATTTGAATGTGGGTGGGTGGGGGAGGAAGCATATGATACTTTGTGCGTTTCTTGGGACTGAAAGAGAAATTAAAAGAACCAAACAATGTTAGTTGCGTGTCCTTTACAGAACGTTGTAGAAAAGCAACCAAGACTTTAAAAAAAAAAATGTGTTACTGATTTGACTAGGTAAATTTTAATTTCAATAGTTTGAAAGGTCAGCTCTCAGTACTACTGTTGAAACCAACGAGATGCCGTCTGCTGTCAAAATGCTGACAGCGTATAACTGAACCACTTACTACTTCCTGTCTTCTGTTTGCCTGACACCCCACCCCTACTCCCTCCCCTTTTCCATGATAGACAGCAGAAGCGACAGATGATAATTATTACATTAACTAGCTGTGCCCGGCGACGCGTTGCTGTGGCCCAGAATGGTGAAATGGAAAAGAAAGAAAATAACTCTCAGCTAACAGTGTCTGTCATAACCCTCACCCCTCTTCTCTCTCCCCTCCACCCAGTTATATCTCTCTCTCAGAAGGATTGAAAAATCATCTCTGGCGAAAGTATTAAAATAGAAATAGTTAAGAAATGAGTTCTTGAAATTATTGTTTTTAACTTCTCTAAGTTAACAGTGTCTGGCATCACCACCCCCCCCCCCCCCACACTAATCATATCATCCTCGCCAAAGGATGGGAAAAGCATCATCTGACGAAATATTGTAACTAAACTGAGCTTTGCATCCGTGTCCGCCCAGACAAAAATGGATAGCATTAATGTGTACTGAGAAGTGAATGTGGCCAGTGTAACAGCTGCCACATCACCCATCCAGTACTAGTACTACTGCTACCACTACCACCACCTAATATTATCATTGGCACCTTTCCGTCTTTCCAGACAATAGTGTCGTAAATATGGCAGCCTAGCTATAAACCACAAGAAAACGTGGCAGGCACCCAGTTAGGGAACCCTAAAAAAAATTATATCATTCAGCGGGGAATCGAACGCCGATCGCCTGCGTGAAATGCGGAATGACTAAAATTACGCTACTAAATACTTAAGCATTCAGTGGAGAAGAAATTATATAATAATAATATGAAGCTCAGTCTTACACAGTCAAAGGTGGCCAATCATTAAAAAAAACAAATCCGGGGCGGCAACGAAATCACTAATGAAATAATCGTTGTTGGAGCTACGTCATTCGTAGTTTGTGTCGGAGATTGATCGTAGGGGAAGAGGCATCTATTGGCAGCCCTGCTCAGCAGTCGAAGGTGGCCAATCAACTGAAAACAAATCCGGGCCAGCAACGAAACAAATAATGATTTGACCGTTGCTGGAGCTACGTCGTTCGTGGTTTGTATGATTTTATGACAAAATATCGTGCTTTGGGTCAAAAGCAACATTGTGTGATAATTTGAAAGCAATCGGCTCAGTAGTTTCCGAGTCTATAGTTAACAAACTAGGAAAATTATGAATATAGATTAGAATTTTAAAAAAATACTACAGAAAATGTAATTTATTTCTAGAAATTTTTCATTCGAGCATCGAAGCAGAACGAGCTCCGTTATCAGTGTCCAAGATCCAGAAGCTGCCCCATTACCAGGGAGAGCCGCGTCCATTGTCAGTACTGCCGATATCAGAAATGCCTTCGACTGAGCATGTATTACCCAAGTGAGTCTTTTTTGTTTGCTTCTGTGTGTTGCTTTCAATGTCAGAAAGAGAGTGCTAAAATGTTACATAATAAAGTTCTGCTGTATGGCAGCGAATCTTGGAATGTCAGTGACCAAATTAAGAAGAATTTGGAAGCAACAGACGTGGTTTCTAAGACGAATGTTAGGAATACCTTAGACGGCCAGAGTAACTAACAACGCTTGCTTGAAAGAAGCTAACGAAAGTAGATCTCTATATACAACAATAAGACAGAGACAAACACTATTCTTTGGCCACATAATGAGAAGAGAGACATTGAAGAACATCGTGACAACAGGAAAGATCAGTGGGAAAAGGGGTAAAGGCAGATGATGCTGGATGGGCTGAAACGATGGCATGGAGCTGTTCCAGGCAACCAGGGATCGCGATCTGTGGAGACGCATCAGTGCCTACGCCAGTTGGCAGGGCACATGTTGATGATGTATTGCTTCTGTTAGGAATTGCTTTAGTAATGCAGTGATTAAATATTATGAATAATCTGCGGAACCGCACCTGCAAACGAGTTTAAGTAAAAATTTGCAGATCACATATCTTTCGTGACGCAGCATATTGATGTGAATCATTGTCTGAAAAATCAAGAAATAAGCGAAGCTTTTGAACTGAAATGATGAACAAAAATTCTTAGAAATCCATGGGCAAAAAAACATCGACATCCTACACGATCCGAGCATAGAGGAGAACTGGCACATAAACAGCATCCTGTCCTGAAAGCTGGGGTATTTTGGCAATGTCAGACTTCTTCGTGGTGATGGAGGATACCGGAAATAGAAGCAGAGGCCGACATCCACGAATGCAGCTATAAGGCAGTGTTTCCAAAACTTTTCTTGGTCGCGACGCCTTTTTTTAAAATGAAAATTTTCCACGGCGCCTTAACCTAAGTCAACGTCTGGCTATTCGTGTCTTGGTTGAAATAATTATGAAGCTTTTACAATATTTGGCTGCTCCCCTGTGAAGAGGTGGCGGCTCTCCAGGGCGCCGCGGCGCACAGTTTGGGAATCACTGCTATAAGGCATTGACAATGCATTGGTTAGGAAAGCACATAAGCCAGAAAGAGAACTGGCTAGAAAAATAGAGACTTTCGGACGTTGCATGACGAGACTTTCTAAAAGCCACGAGAACAGTTTGTGTATTCGAAACCATCCACATCCACCATCTACAAATCGAACAGCGATTGTCGAATATTTTGGAACGCGGCCTCCAACCTTACATAAAGTAATAGAGCCGCACATTGCTTCTATGGGCCAGGTGGTTGAATAAAAATGTGAAATTACTGTGTGACCAGTAAATGCAAGTTTGTGGGGGGGGGGGGGGGGGGGGGGGGAGGGGGGGGGGGGGAGGAGGGGGGGGGGTTCATATTGCGCACACTAACGTTTTTCTTCGGGGGGAAAAAGAGCGGGTCTCTTATTTCTGCAACAGAGAAATAAATCTGGCCATGGCGTGCTATCTTACGAAACGAAATAACTGAGATGCGTTCGAAAAACTGAGGACAAGAAGTGCTGAATAATTACATAAAATGTCACTCCCTATTTACGTCATTCATCGCTTATTTAGTGCGTGCGCTGTTGTCATTAGTAACGTCACTTCGTTTAGGCACGAAAACTATTGAATTTTGCGAATACATTATGGCTGACAAGAATTAGCACTCTTTAGCCTTTGCAGCGTATGTATGAGCGTTGTTTGTGAATGCCAGATTAATCCCCTCAGTTCAAATATCGTTGCAATCGTTGGTTATTATCTTCCTCTGGTCATCATTTCGATATTTACTGTCACGACAGATTAGGATATTATAGCATGAAAAACAGACCGTACAAATCTTTTAAGTATCGGTAGGTATAAATGGTTCATAGGCACCTTATACTGAGAGCTCTGGCCTCATATTTTAGGTAGTTAAACCCCCCCCCCCCCACCCCAACCTCCATACTCCATATTTAGAAACTCTCTTTAAAAAAGTATATTTTTTTCTCTTTATTATCATGTAGCAGGACATCTACTACTACTTCAACTACTACAACTACTATTACTACTACTACTACTACTACTACTACTACTACTACTACTACTACTACTACTACTACTACTACTACTACTACTACTACTACTACTACTACTACTACTACTACTAACAACTACTATAAACTCTACTACTACTCATATTACTACTACTGCTACTACTAACTACTGCACATGTATAATTGGAACATCCGTAACGGCTACACTACCCTGGTGTTACCTGCAGTTAGGTGTGAGTAAGAAGTTCTTAGGTGAAACAACATATCTTTCTTGTCTGTAACAGGCGTGTATGGGTGCCGGTACCAGGAGCTCAAGCCCCTTGGGTGCCCTCCTCCTTCCCTCTCTCTCTCCCACGCACGCAATTTTGTTTAAGGACAAAGGGCATGACCTTCCCAAATATTTTCTAAGGGGATAGGCTGGGTCAAACTCAATGTATGGGCCCACTAGGTGCTTGCCCGGAGGCCCCACGCTCATAGGGCCCCATACTAATCTGTGTATGTCAAGTGACTTGCCGTAAATACAAATATATTTAACGTTGAAATTAATTCCATGTCATAGTACTATTAACCGAAATTTTACCCCGCCCCGCCCCCTCCCCAATTTTGTTAAAGTACCAGTAAAATAAACATATATGTATATAAGTATTTATATATATATCTATATATATAAAAAAATCAATGTTTGTGTGTTTGTTTGCCCCCTATAGACTCGGACACTACTGAACCGATTTAGCTGAAATTTTCAGGATATGTTTGTTTTGATACCGGATGTTGAACCATCATTGTTTGAAATTCAACCTGTCACTGTTAGAGATAGGTGAACTTTTAAGCCATAATATTGCGAAACTAATATTTATAATTTTAGTGATTTCTAATTATAGCCACGCTTTTAATACTGCATGCGCCGCCCTTACTACTAGTCAGAACGCAAGGCTTCCGACATTCGCCGCGCGAGTTACGTGCAGCCAACGCCTTCTCTAATACATAGAGTAGGTCGAGGTACAGCAAACAAGACTATCTCTTATTTGCCACAATAACCATATTAAACACGATTTCTATTTCATTTTTTTACTAACAACCTTCTATTAACTACGGGGGGGGGTGGGGTGGGGGGGGGGCAATCACGGCTACTATCTCGACGTCGGCGCAGACATTTGACCTGCGACATTAACTTCAGTAACCGTGTTAGACACGTGCGATTTCTATTGTTGTGCCGTTTCATTAATATATCTGCGAGTATCTGCCTACGAGGGAAACAATTGCCTGCTTGGTTTTTGAATTGTGTCTTAATCAGGACACAGCAGTAGGGACACACATCTCTAATAGTTAAGTTCACTTTTCGTTTATCTGATTAAGTGGCTGCTTGGGTCGAATGGTTAGAACACTGGGGTTCTGTGCGGGAGACCATGGTTTCGGAATCCGCAGTAGTAATTTTTTTTTTACCCCGGACTAAAATAATATCCAAATCTGCTCTGTCGTGGTGACAGCACTAGCCATGTTGCCTTAATATATGGAAAAAAAAAAAAAAAGACAGGTAAATGGGTAAACCATTTGATAATAAATTTGCCATTTTCGCATACTTATGATTGAATTTTTAAACTTTCCGATTGCATGGTTACGCTGAAATTTTATAGATTTTTCATTTATTTTCATTTATATTTAGTATTCATCTCGTTGGAATTTTAAGCTGTGCTGTTTACCATGGCGTTCATTTCAAATTATCAACCATTTTTTTTCATTCATGTGTTCATTTGCTTTTCAAGTGTTTTTTTTTCTCCCAACTACTTCAATGAGGAAAATAGTTGTCGGTGAATTTGGGGGGGGGGGGGGGGGCAAAACTATTTACTGAGAGCTTAGCTACAAGTTACAGTAACTGCTTTACCAACTTAAAGTAGCAGCAGCAGTAATATTTGTGGTTGGGCTGTTTACACCATAGTGCTCTCATGTGAAGACCGCCGGAAGGTTATGGCGTTCTTCTGTCGGGAAGTGAAATTAGATACCCATCCTAACCTGACCAGTCTGTGGCGACAGCACTAGCCATGCTGGAACCAAATCTTCTGGCTCACGACTCTCTGTCTACTCCGATGGTAACACACAGATAGCAGTGACATTATTTTAGTAGTAGTGTACTGTACTTGAAGGATGATTGTGGTAAATATTACACTAGCCCCATTCACTACCCATTACAATCATAATGCTCCCCCATTTAGTCCAGCCCTGGACAGGGATTTCTCAATGTCAGTTACAGCAACAAACAAAATAGAGCCAGGTAATGATTTTCAAATATTTCGAAGAGGGAACGAAAGCAGTAGTCGGTGGAAGAGGGGAGAGGGGGGGGGGGGGGGGGATTAATGACAATAAAATTTGATTAAGGGGGAGGGTACAGTAGGTGGATTTAGTTAGGGTGTGGGGGGGTTGGCTGGGGATCAAAGGACTATAAAATATCTGAGCAGACAATGATTGTATTAGACACGTGCGATTTCTATTTTCTTTCATTTCCATTTAGCCAAATTATGCCACAGCAACGCGTGGCCGGGTACAGCCCCAGTATATATATATATATATATATATATATATAATATATATATATATATATATATATATATATATATATATATATATAAAATCAAGACAATCTCAGATGTTCACAGGCCATAGGTGTTTATGCAACACAATCGAGAAGGCACTGCCAGAGTCAGTTCTTGAGAGTATCAATGATCATCCTTGTGGCTCCAGGTGGACCTGTAAAAAGAGCATGAGGTATGTCATCTCAGATGATGATACATATCAGTTTGGCAGGTCACTGCTCTCCGCAGTCCCTGGTGATCTGAACAGGCTGACTCAGTAGACTGCTTCTCTCCTGGCCACTCTTGCAAACACTGACAGATTTCATGTACTGGAACCAATTGTCTGTGCTGGAGCTCAGCAAAGCTCCTGAAGAATCATCACCTGCAGTGATAACACTTGAGTAGCCTGCAACAACTATCTCTAGCCACTGGAACTCACACAAGCTCCTGTCATGTTGAAGTTGTGGTGATAGTAGGTACTATTGGTTGATGGTAGTTGGTTTGACTGTTGATCGTTTGCCTGACTTCCAGGGAGGTATCATCCTGTGTCAGAAAGGAACTTAGAATTAGTATTCATCTCAGGAGTCATATACCAAGCTCAGTTTATTTCCCTCCACCCTTCCCAGTCACCCAGAGGATAGCTCTTAGGAAAATGAGACAATTCCCTCTTCATTTAACTCTGTCTGTCACTCAGTACCACAGATAGGAGACAAGGTCCACAGTGGAGACAGATAGACACTAATTCACATAGATCATCCTCTCTCCACCTTCCCATCTGCAGTTGCAGACACACATTCTATCTCGTTCTTACATATATATATTTTGTACCTCCCCAATCTGCATACTGCAACCACTGTGTTGTTGTGTCTGCTAAAAATAACCTCTGACGTCACAGCGTCTTATCTGCTGTTGTGTGACCCAGTTAAATATGTCGTCTAATCGACCCGAACTCTGTCGGTTCGTTAAAGAATAATTAGCTTGCTAGATTTAGAATATTTATAATAGTATTGGGCCAGGTAGGGCACAAACTATCAGCTTGCGAAGGGAAAGGATAGGTTTTAGGGGCTATGAGTACCTGGACACCAAGAAACCGCCTAGTTCTGTGCTGTCTCACAGCTGAATCTTTCCTCCCTGCAGCAGCGGCTAACTTTATAGAGACATATATCATTGTACTCGTAAACAAAATCAACTTACCCAAGCTTAGGAATCCTTCAAAGATTAAACTGGTATTGTGAATGCGCCAAGATTTAATCAGAGAGGTGAAATACTTCTGTACGCATAGAAGTCTGGCAAAGAATGACCCCCGCCTGATCTCGCTTGGCGTCTCTAGATGTTGTATTAGTACGCCAAGGAGTAAAAAGGCTTCCATGAATTCTGAATATTATTCCAGAAAATATCTATCCCACAGTTGTAAGTTTGAAAATGTAGACTTTTCAAAACAACTAGAGGTTATAGAAATATCTATTCCACCAGATAGAGGTATAAATAGATATGAGGGACTATATACCCACCGGACTGGTCTAAATTTGAAATGTGACCTGCCCGCTAGGGGCGCCAACGTCACGAATATTCCAATGTGCAGGGTTTGGTTGATTCATCTCACGACACTCCCTGTGGCGCACAGGGACCAAAACGGGACAGCAAGTGTGTCCAACATTTGCAGAGCAGAGAGAATTAGTCTGACCTACACCTGCTGTCTTTCTTCTTTCACCATTTATTACCCAGAACTTATCACGAACATCACTCATCTCTCCGGGCGCGAGATTTCTAGCGGGCTCCCACGGCTATACCATGTTGTAGGGGTGTCATGTTGTGTTATTTTCGCTTTTCAACAACATAAGCATTCTATATTCCGCACTGTGAGCGGCCAGCACGTTCTGTCTTCCATGTTGTCAGCAGCCGGCGCTGTGATCACTGCTGCGTCACTTGGTGGTCATGACCTTCGCCACAGATTTCCTTAACTTCACCATGTGTCACTGTCACCATCCCCATTGGTCAGGCCTGCCCAAAAAAGCAGAGTAGCGATTAGCTTTCTGTAGTCTTAGTTTCACAGCTCATCACCCCTCTTTGCTCCGCTCCTGTGCCCCCCCCCCCCCCTTTGGAAAAGATTGACAGACTGTTCTCATGAAACGCTTTTTTTCAGGACTGCCCAAAAATGTCACCAATACTCAAACTAGTGATGGTTGCGGACGAGACGTAGTTGAGAGAAGGGAGGAAAGGAAAAAGCTGAAGCCACGCTCGCGCACATAAAACAAAACAGAAACTATTGGTCAATGTCGCCTGCCACGAAAGAGAGGTGCACACTTTCGTGTCGGGCCTCAAACGAACAGGAGCTGCTTTTCCATGCATGGTGTGTATAGACGGCGAAGGAACACACATATCCTAACACCATGCAACCAATTCTCAAACCAGTGACGGTTACACAACACAAGTAGTTGACAGAGAGAAGAAAAGTAGTTGAACACTCGCTCCCGCAAACACGCGCTCAATGTCGCCAGTCACGATAGAGAGCTGCTCACTTTCACATCGCGCCTCGAATAAACGTGAGCCGGTTTTCCGCACCTTGTGCACAGACGTCGAAGGGAAAGGAACGCGTAGGCTAACACCCATAGAACATAGGACAGCCCGTGGAACTAGTCACGGCATGAATGAGAGCCGACACAAAATCTCGCGTCTAGCGAGATGCGGTGATTTTAGTTATACGCGCCTATTCCCCAGTGGAGCATAGGCCCTCAACCAACTTACGCCATACCGTCCTATCCTCGGCTATCGCACACAGCTCACTCCATGCCCTGTCAATCGTTTCTCTTCTCTGTGTGTTTATTGGTCTGTCTTTATGTCTTTGAACCTTTATGAAATATGTTGTTAAATTGTTGCCATGTTTTCTGTTTAACTCCAAAGTCTTTTCTTTATCTCCCATAGACTGGAATTTGTTTAGTTCTCTCCCAGATTGCCAAACTTGCGGTTCTGTCAAACCATTTAAGTCTTGCTATGTTCTATTCTGCTGCGCAGGCACCAGTTAATAAATGTTTGTAGCTTAATAGTAATTGTTTTAGTTGTTCTACGTGTTTCCACTGCATCTATTTGAACCTAAACCTATCTCCAGTCGTCTTGACTCTGTCTTGCCACTGGACCCAGATATAACTTTTCGGGTCCGCATCGGCCTCATCAGTCATCTTCATATTCATACTTGATGAAAAAGAGTGGTCATCATCATCTTGATAGACAACACACAGACACACACATCTATTTGAAGAAAAACTCAGAAAACAGGATGCGGGGGCAAGTATTGCGTCAGTTCTAATTAATCACCTCCAGAATGTCCGGGGCATTACTTTTACTAAAGTGATAACCTAAATGGGAGGTGACTGCTGTCGAGCTGATTGCGAGAAATGCTAAATATAACACAAAAGGTGACTAGAAAGCTTATTGCAGGGATTGAAAAAGACGCACACAATCACGACCGAACTGTGTTATGTGGCTATCCGGCCTCTACTACGATATAAAGATGTGTGCAAGCGGAACATGAATGATACAGGTATTGAGGTGGACTTGTGCGAACAAAATGCCAAAGACCTTGTTGTGCGGGTGGGAATGAGAATACAGGAAAAAAAAAAATTAATCATTGCAGAAAGGATAAAAGCTGAGCGTCTGAGGGAAAAAAAAAAAAAAAAACAGACTAAACACAAATGTTGACAACAACGGTACTGAAATCTCAGGCTTGATTTGTGGAAGACTTTTCTTAACGCCGGCGAGTCTTCCTAGTCACACTCGCCATCGCCATGGGCTGTGAGTCCTATGCCTCCCCACAGAGAAATATAACACTATCATCTGGACAGACGGAAAAGTGCCAATCAATTAGTTAATCAGTTAGTTCCACGATAATCTCCACAGCCGAACTAGGTCACGTTTGATTTATAATTTTTTTTTAGTAGACTCATTTGCTGTCCGGGGGGTTACGGCTCTGATGTTTCCTTTCTGACTCGTCTTGCATTTACGTTTTTATTCCGAGAAATATAATGCCTGTGACATAGGTTGCAGCACTATCTAGGGGAGTTGTGTGTTAGACCCAGTTTCTAAATGTTTTGTAGTGTTAAAATCGCTGGCGTGCTTAAATATACAACACGCGATATCAGCGGCATTGCCGACCCCCCCCCCCCCCCCCACCAGCAGTGTGCGAAGGTCAAGTGACTGGAGGTCGACCAATTAGAAGTGAGCTAGTGTTCTTCTTCTTCGCGTTCACCAGCTGTACACTCTGGCGGAAAGTTCTGGCTGCTCGTCCATTACTGAACTGCAGTCCTGCTCCAGAACCTGAGTGTTGCGTGTGCATCAGTTTTACAGATCTCATTCTCTTGAATACAGACTGTTGGTTCCTTGCCTCTCCGGCAGATGCACTCCGACTTCAAAGGAGGGTGTAACGTGGGGAGATTATCGTGGAACTGGCCAGTTAATCAAACAATCGGTAAGGCTATGCGGTTAAATAGGGATTTTCGAAATATGAACCTGTTTGATTCTCATCCGTGAGATGTTTGTCCTACAGACTATAACCCTAGAGTGGAAACAAATTTTAAAAAAAGTATAGGCCCTCCTGTTCATTGATGTTTCTATTTTAAAAAAAAAATCTCTCTCTCTCTCTCTCTCTCTCTCTCTCTCTCTCTCTCTCTCTCTCTCTCTCTCTCTCTCTCTCTCTCTCTCTCTCTCTCTGGCCTCTTTAAAATTTACCAACGTTATATTTCAAAGAACAGGTTGCTCAGAGTTCAAGAACCCCGCACTGCTGAAAGGTCTTTATGTATAGTTGTCCCTGCGTTGCTAGCTTCACTCCGAGACCTCCTCACTTTACAGTGATTGGTGTGGCCTTGAGAAATGTAGCGCGGTAGAGAATTTTTTTTATCCGCGCTCCTGTTACAGGTGGTGACATAGTCATCAGGCGAGCGCGCGCGTGCGCGTGCGAGAGAGAGAGAGAGAGAGAGAGAGAGAGAGAGAGAGAGAGAGAGAGAGAGAGAGAGAGAGAGAGAGAGAGAGAGAGAGAGAGAGAGTTATGTATTCTTAGATATGAAAATGAAAAACGAGCAGCAGCTGGCCGAGAGGTTAAAACGTCGGGCTCTCATGCATGGGACCCGAGTTCGACCCCCGGTAAGGTGATGGAGTTTTTCAGTTAGGGGGATAATTAAATATCATAATTTGCACAGTTCGTGGCAACAGCACTAGCCCGGCAGCCTTAAAGCCTCCCCCCCCCCTACCCCAAGTCTACACAGCCCTAAAAAGTTGTAAAGTAGAGGTTAGTGACATATAAGTGATTTCAAGAGGAGAGAGGCTGTGCGATTTTCCGTATTTTTTATATATTTGTGAAGAAAAAGGGGGTGGGGTGGGGGGGGGGGGGGGGGAGATGTCCAGTATGGAAGAGACACTGCCTTGAACGTGGGGAGAAAGAGAGACGACGAATAAACTGTATTTTCAAAGGATTACAAATTGGGCACGCAGGCCCATCTTTAATTTGGCTGTTCCAAGCACTCATATTTCAGACCACAGCTGCTTGTTATCATTAATGCATGTCATGTTTATATACAAATAGACATAATGAAATAATGAATACACACATGCTCCGAATATACACGTACATATACACTCTTATATGCCCAAACGTACACAGATAAAGGCACAACCATACAGACAGACAGACAGACAGACAGACAGACAGACAGACAGACAGACAGACAGACAGACAGACAGACAGACAGACAGACAGACAGACAGACAGACAGACAGACAGACAGACAGACAGACGACACAGACAGACAGACACAGACAGACAGACACAGACAGACAGACAGACAGACAGACAGACAGACAGACAGACAGACAGACACAGACAGACAGACAGCCAGACACAGACAGACACAGACAGACAGACACAGACAGACAGACAGACAGACAGACAGACAGACACAGACAGACAGACAGACAGACAGACAGACAGACAGACAGACAGACAGACACAGACAGACAGAGACAGACAGACACAGACAGACAGACACAGACAGACAGACACAGACAGACAGACACAGACAGACACAGACAGACAGACACAGACAGACAGACACAGACAGACAGACACAGACAGACAGAGACAGACAGACAGACAGACAGACAGACAGACAGACAGACAGACAGACAGAGACAGACAGACAGACAGACAGACAGACACAGACAGACACAGACAGACACAGACAGACACAGACAGACAGACACAGACAGACAGACACAGACAGACAGACACAGACAGACAGACAGACAGACAGACACAGACAGACAGACAGAGACAGACAGACAGACACAGACAGACAGACAGACACAGACAGACTGACAGACACAGACAGACAGACAGACACAGACAGACAGACACAGACAGACAGACACAGACAGACAGACAGACACAGACAGACAGACACACACAGACACACACAGACACACAGACACACACAGACACACACACACACACACACACACGCACATGCATACATTCTGAGAGAGAGAGGTGATTGACTGGGGGGGGGGGTGGGGTGGGGGGGGGGGGGTCTTTTGAGCTGAGAGATGAAATTGAGAAGACGAAACGAGTTGAGTAGAATTTGAATACTCGCTGTGTGTAACTTTCTGATTTCAGTTATAATATACTATTTTTTTTGGGTGAGAATTTGTAGAGGGCGGTAAGAAGATTGGAAGCAAGATGGGTGTCCAGGAGATTCCTTGCCGTGTTTGTTCAGCTCCTTCTTCAGGATTTCACTTTGGTGCCCTGACATGTGAGGGGTGTAAGGTCAGTGACAGTTTTATAAGACCTATGTGAGGGAAGTCAGTGATATTTTTATACGATCTATGTTATGTGTGAGGGATGTAAGGTCAGTGATACAGTTTTATAAAGACATATGTTACAGGTGTGGGGTGTAAGGTCAGTGTCAGTTTTATAACATTTACGTGAGGGAAGCCAGGTCAGTGATAGTTTAATATGATTTATGTTATATGTAAGGGATGTAAGATCAGTGATACAGTTTTACAAAGACCTATGTTACAGGTGAGGGGTGTGAGGTCAGTGACAGTTTTAATACATTTATGTGAGGGAAGCCAGGTCAGGGGTAAGGGGTGTAAGGTCAGTGATACTTTTATGAGATCTATGTTACATGTGAGTGATAAAAGGTCAGTGATACTTTTATTAGTTAGGTGGTATGTGTGATATGTGAGGGATATTTGTCAGTAATACTTAAAAAAAAAGACGCATGTTAAGTGTGAGGGATATAAGGTCAGTGATATTTTTATAAGATCTATGTAATTTGTGAGGGATATAAGGTCAGTTTTATTTTTATAAGATCTATGTAATGTGTGAGGGGTATAAGGTCAGTGATATTTTTATAAGATCTATGTAATGTGTGAGGGGTATAAGGTCAGTGATATTTTTATAAGATCTATGTAATGTGTGAGGGGTGTATTGTCAATGGTAATGTTATAGGGGTGAGAGAGAAAGAGAAGCTGTAATTATTGCCTATAAACTAGACTGTTCAATAAATAAACTTTCAGGGTTTCTTTAGAAGAATGGTCAAGGAAAGAGATTCATACTCTTACAAATGTGGCCGAAATGGACACTGTGAGATCAATGCAACGACACGTAACATGTGTAAGGCCTGTCGCTACAATAAGTGTCTACAAATCGGGATGTCTGTTGAAGGTATTTAAACATCTTGTTTGTAATTGCTCATTGTTGTTTCATAATTTCCCTGCCTGGGTTTCAGGGCATATTAGAAAAAGGGGCGGCGGGGAATAAATAACCCCTTAACAAGCATGTCATAAAAGTCTGCTGAAATAGCACAACATACTAATCACCCTTTTTGAACGCAGAAGAGAAAAGCGAAAATTTCATAATCAACTACAATAGAGACTGTTCAAAAGAAGTTTAAAAAAGGCTCATCAAAGCAATGCAGAGATTAAGCAGCATTAAGAGCCTGAAACAGAATACCATAAAACAATTGGAAGTAAATATTTTGATAATATACATTTTTATGGTGGCAACAAGTGGTTATAAATCATGGATCAATTCACGATTATTAAAGAAGAATATGACATTTTTGTTTTGACTTTAATGTTGCAGAAAACTTCTTAAAATACTGTGGATAAAAAAATAAACATTCTGCATGGTCTGAAAACTGAAGGAAACTGCTTTGCAAACAGCATAATATCTCCATCCATCCATCATGTAGCAGGTCCTTTACAGAACGTCGCTCTCATCACAGTCTGCCTGTAAGAAACTCGGTCTCTTGCCAGTTCTCCCGCCTTATGAACTTTCATACTCAAGGAGTCACTTATATCCTGTACCCATCTTCGTGTCGGTCGGCCCCTGCCTCTCCTTCCTGGTACCATGCCTTCTGCTATAATTGTTTCCAATCCGTCGTGGCGCTTGATATGACCAAAATATTTCAGCTTTCGAGAAAGGATGCTGTTTATTAGCCAATCTTCCTTGACATAATATCTCAGAAAGTGAAATATGTTATCTGTATTAAATGTCATTAGGCTTAAAAAGTTCAGTTTTAGAATACTTAGTTCTTCTCTGTGGACTCTGGAACCCCATTGGGCTGGTGCCTAAAAAAAAAAAGCCTGTTTTACAATGGGACTAATTTGGGCAGTTTCCTTTGAAGCTAGAGTGTATCTACCTGGGAGGTGAGGAACCAGCAGTTTGCATACAAAAAAGTCAGATGTGTAAAATGGATGTCCACACCAGACTCAAGTCTTGGAAAAAGACCAAAGCCTAGAAGTGGGTGAACAACCAAAACTTTTCCACCAGAGTATACAGCAGTGAGAACCAAAAAGAAGAAAAAGGTTTGGTTCCTGGAAGAAGAGGCATGAAGATGGGCATCAGACATCAAAGACATCTTTAGTATGGAACAAATCACGCAGGGGAATTGACAAGAGACTGAGCTGGAAGGAACATTCTGCACAAGACTGACACATGATGATGATGATACTCTTTCATATTAACTCTGAAATTTAAAAATGAGTAAAACTAAATTAATTTAGTAGTCTAGTGATTATTTTACTTTCATGGGTTAACTGAAGCAACTATTCAGGCTTCATTATGATCTGATTCCCTAACAAAAACCTTATTTTAACACACCAGGTACACCACATTTGTTTAATGAAAGATTATTTACAACTATGTATAAAGTGTCAGTATAAGGGTTTACCACAGTAAATCAGTAGTTACACTTGTCATCAACAGGAAGCCGAATAGGTCGACAACCAAACGCCGTGAGGCATGCTATATCCGTAGAAGCCAAAAAGCAAACAGCACTCAAGATTGAACCAGGCAGTGTTACGCAGCCTACAGATTCAAGCCAATCTCATCTTAGTATTGATTCATTTGCTCCTGACCCTTCCGAACATGAGGAACTGAATGATGATCACCAGCCAGTTTCAATGATCCAGGTTTCATCATCTGTTGATGCTGGCAAGACTGTATTCAAGGAGATGAATGCAGTGAAACCGTATCCACTTTTGTCCTCTCAAGAAAATCATTTGCTGAGTAGAGCAGAGCAGCATAATTTATTAGAAGTTTCCATGCCTCATTCTGACATTATAAAATATCCTGTGCCATCTCATGAGTTTCATAACCATACTCACAATGTCTGCTCTTCAACTTCCATCCTGTCTTCCTTGTCAGTAAATGCATCATCTGGTATAAACCCAGAGATGTCTGAAAGATTTCAAAATCAGACATGCGAATTAATACCTGGTGATGAGGCTGAAGATTTGAGTATAGATCTGTCAAGCCTTCGGACATCAAATACTGGCCACATACACCCTCCAGATACTACACTTACCTCTAAAACTGTGGATCTTTCTTCATCATCAGTATATACTTCTTCCACACCACCAACTGGGTCTATGTGTCTTCTTTCTCCTTCTCTATGCCAACCTGTTTCTCCGCATTATCATCCAGTAGAGTACACTTATAGAGACCAACAGAATTCAGCTTGTACTTATTTCAGTAATGACTTTGTAAATCAAAATCGGAATTATAAGTTAAGTTATCAACACACAGAAAAATATGATTCACTTAACACATGCTACTCTGATACTCAGAAGGAGGAAGATATGTCCCAGCAAGAAACATTTCTCAGTATGTTGTATACCCATAATGCTGAGGCTGAGATATTAAGAAGCAGTTTTTCTACACCATTTTGTCATAGTAACAGATCACCAAATGCCATCCCAAATGAACATCAAATGTCCCAGATACATCCACTTGGATCTTCACCACTACACCACCCACAGATTTGGCCTTTCAGGCATAACCCAGAAGGTATTCATGCAGTGGAATGTGCTTCACAAATAAATAAAGCTGATAGAAACTTGGATCATTTAAATGTTAATTCCTTCCCTGACAGACATTGCTCATCACCTCAACCACATCGTCTGAATTTGTCACAGTACCTGGCACCCTGCCAGCCTAATAGGTTGTTACCACTGTATGCTCCACCTCATTCCCTGCCACAGTATGTAGCAAGTCCAGAAGCTTCATACCCATATGATGAATCAAGATACTCACCAGCAGCTTCATCTCAGAGCACTAACATTTCAGAGCCTTTGAACACTTCAACTGTTACGGTCACAGACACCAGAAACCAGTATGAACTGACTGTGCCCACTGAAGAATTACATGTTATACTTTTGGACGCAGCTAGGAACTTAGCTCACTTTTGTGCTGTTGTAAGTGTGGTCTCACATTTCTGTTTGTTATTCGTTAGCAGTCATCATAATTATAATCAACATTATCATTATCAAGTGCCTCGCTGACTGCAGTGGGTGATCAGTACCATATAACTCACCTTACGTTCATTTGTTGGTACAGAGACAGTGCATATTTCTGTCTCTTGTTTTATCACATATCATCATCATCATCATGTAGCAGGTAGAAAGTCGTTCTGATCACAGATTGCCTGTTAGAAACTTGGTCTCTCACCAGATCTCCAGCCTTGTGCATTTTCCTACCCAAGGTGTCACTTATATCCTGTGCCCACCTTAATGCTGGTCGGCCTGTGCCCCTTTTTCCTGTCACCATGCTTTCTGCACTTTTCCTTTTCAGTCTCCCGTGGTGCTTGATGTGGTCAAAATATTTCACTTTCTGTGAAAAAATACTGTTTACTAGACCATCTGCCTTGATGTTGAGATATTTTAGGATTCCTGTATTTCTCTTCTCTTGGTTCATGGTATTTTGAGAATCTATAACATTTCAGTTAAAAAAAACTGTGTTCTTCCTTCATTTTTGTGTGTGGCTTCCTTGATAAGTTTCTTGGTACAGTAATGTACTTTTCCACATCCACATGGCTTTAGATTATGTCCTCAGCATCTGGCAATCTTTTACATTGCCAGGGAAAGTGGGTGCTCTGCTCTATGATACTTCTGTATTTTATATAGTTATTACATTTACCTTTACAAGTCATCAAAGAAGAACAAATGAAGTGGTTTGGACACTTAACAAGAGTGCTCTGGTACTGTCTGCCACAGTGAGCCACACTAAAACATTACAACAGGTATAGAGTGGAAGACCTCAGAAAAAATATGGAATGATGGCATTAAGAACAGCCTTACAGAAATGAACATCAGTCTTAATAGTGCTCTTGACAGAGCTCATCCACGAATGTTACATCTCCCCCCGACACTTCGCTGAGGTACAAGGTGGAAGAGAAGGAGAAGAAGAAGTTACATTAACCTGTTAATCTGAATAACTTCCCATAGCATTATTATTTTGATTTTGACTCAAAAACATTAAACTAGAGAAAGATCTGCATACCAAAGTGGTCAAGCGACATTCCTCTAAAGGTTGAGGTTTCACGTGTCATTCAGTTCACTGGTGCAGTTTTTACAGAGATCCCTGGGGTTTCTCACTCCAGCTGCAGAGTTTGGTTCTTTGTGTGATGCTTTTAGCAGGTGGCTAACCATTCTACAGATAGGGAATAAAAGCTATACAGGATGACCAGGTGCAATGAAGTCAAACTCTCGACTTTAACTTTAACATGAAAACTTCTCAGGATCTGAGGAGTTAAAATAATTAAAGACTGGTAATTAAGAGTTAATATATACCCAACATATAATATTGTCATGTGAAGATATCAACACTGAAATAACGCTTGAAATAACGCTTGCTGTGTATCCAGAAAGATTTAAAGATGTGGACTCAACCTGGGAAAAGATGATGGAACATTTTAACTTTCTTTCCCAAAGAATTGTACCGTTTGCAAAATCCAGGTGTTACGTTTGGTAGTTTAACATTTTAGAAACTACTTTTAATAATATTTTAATACATGTCATAATTCAGTTGAAAACAATATTCAAAGATAGTGTTATTTCTGTGTGTTACAAATCAATCTAATCAACAGAAACGTGGGAAAAACAGTGGTACCAAGAGCTGACTTTTAGAACATTTTCATTTCATTTAGCATGCCCTCGGTCGTGCCATAACAACCCTCCCGAAAACGCTTTGCAAGATGTCCTGCGTCTGTTGCCACATCCTAATTTCTCCTTGGCCTTCCTTAATTTGGTACCCCTCCATTATTGTTCTCTCTAACTTTTTGACCAAAACTACTTCTTAATAATATTTTCAATACATGTCCGCTTGTTTAGTAATTCTCACAGGCGAAAACAAATATGCATGCTCAAAGACCTAGTGTTATTCTATCTGTACAATTCCATGTGTGTTTTAGTCAAGAGCAATTGATAGTCGCCGTTTAATCAGCAGAACCAGTCTTGCGTTTTCGAAATTTCATCAGTCTTACCTCAAACATATATTTCCTTTTCCATGGCAGTTTTGAAGTATGCAAAGGTAAACTAGTGAAGGTTAATTTTGCCCAGAAAAACAACAACAGTCCTGACACAGAATGAAACAACTTCATCAGCCAGGACTGCCTAAGAGACATGATGTGTTAACAAATGAAAATAATCCCTGTAATAATACTTCAAATTTGGAAAAGTGTATTATCAAGTATGGTAGAATTAAACAAAGAAGATGTTACCTTTGTTTAATTTTACTATATTTTCTAATATACCCTTTAATAATTATGCAGTAAAGCCATTAGGTCGGGTTTCATTTTATCACACCTTTTAGCTTTGGCTGGATGTATGCCTTTGGGGCTAATGCTCATTCAGCATATACTTGGCCTTCTTGAAGGATATATGTCTGATTTACTGATTTAAGAATTGACATCATAGCACACCAAGGATACCCATAGATGCTCCGTCTCCCGCAGCAAATGACGTAAAGTGTAGATGCTAACTGTTCCCGTAGCACACTGATTATACACACACCGATCTCTTCCTCTCATCCGTCCCTCCTTGCCGGATCCACACTTAATTCCTCGTTCACACATTCTTGCTTGTGTTATTTTATCTAATCTCGTGTCTTCTGCCAAAATTCGTTCATAAATGGTCTTCAGAAAATCTTCCTTGTCCAAAACAAGTTTTTCCGTAGCTTTCGTTTTTGTAGTAAAAAAATCCACTCTTTCATTCCCTTTACTCCTGCATGTCCTGGACAGTATATCCACGTGATTCCCTGCAATGTTGGCGTACTGATGCTTAGTATCCACTCATGCCACATTAGTCCATTTCAACCTTCCGCAGTGCCGACTGAGAATCAGACACATTAATTCCTCGAAGGATATGTATCAGCTTCTTATAATATATACCCACATGTGCACATGGCAGGTAGGACTAACTTTAGTTTGTGTAGGTGACTGTTCAGTCTGTCATTTCCTGTTCTGTAACTGAAGATGTAAAAGTTATAAAAAAAAAAAAAAATTAGGGCCTTTATCCACACTTTCAGGTATCTTGAGCATATAGAGCTAGACCTATATTTTATAGACCAATTGGCACTCAGTGGGTGATGTCGTCACATCATGTCAGCTGCCTTTGCTTCCTAGGACTTTGGTAGTCTAGTAGTCTGGTAGTCTTAGTTTCAGCTTCATAGTAAACGGGTCGCCCCATCTTTGCTCCGCTCCTGTGCCAACGAAAAACACTCAGAATGTTTATCAGTCCCTTGTGGAAAGATTGACAGACTGCTGTCTCAGCATATCTAGCATACACTTGCATTAAAGTATACGGTAGCCATCCGAAGTGCTAACACAAATAGTCCAACATTAGAAATGCAGTTCATCGTTGATGATAGCAGAACTTGTCACCAACAGATCAGCCGCTGCCCACGCGATCAATTGTAATCACATCGCCAACATTGCACGACAGGCATCACACCATTTTCTGAATCTACAATTCACACCACCACGTTCGTCACAGTCGAAAAATACATTCCAAATGCAATCCCCAGCTCACAGGGTCATGCCATGCATTCAACTCAGAAGCTGGGCGACGAAACTATATCCAGTCTACAAATGGAGCAAAAATACTTCGGCCACCGTCCGTCAGAAGCAACAAATTTGCCTCTGCTTCGAACAGCGCCACTGTCTAGCGTCCATTTTAACCGGAAGTCGCCCCATGTGTTCCTAGGACTTTATACCTGGTACCTACTTATGTCTGTGTCGACCTAGGAGCCAAGGTCGTTTTCATTTTTTAAAGTCCGGTTATAGCAGGAAACTGAAGATAGGGACTTTCTCAAATCAGGATCATCTGTTTTTATTGATCAGGCTAATAAGAGTTATCTTGTTGCCAGCTGATGTGTTAATAGACTTGAACCTAATAAAGTGGAATTAATTTCCTCAAAATGTATGTAAATTGTTGTCTTTAAAAAAAAAAAATCAGACAATAGGCCAGAAATTTAGTGTACATATGTAATTCAATAGGACTCACAGTATCACAACAAGGCAGATGTGGTCAAGGCCCTTTGTGGGAACAAGCAACGGAATCAGTAGAGAAACAAGATTATTATGGCCTGGAGAGAATGAGGCACCTGCCTGTAACCAGAGGGTCTGGCCGACTCTCTACACTCAGAGGAAAGGCAAGACGGACATATAACCAGATTGTGACCGGTACCATCAGGATTGGAACTCTGCGCTGGCTGCTGAAGATGAGGACGGAGCACACATGGGAATGCCCTGTGTGCTGTGATGTCAATGCTTGACAGTTTTACATCATAGCATGGGGGAATCATCTGTGTCAGAGTTGTTTGAAAGTACACAAGACAGAAGGTTGTAGATAGACATGACTACCAACGACACACGGCATAGACAGTTAGAAGAAGAATGTAATGGAACAGAGGCAGAACTGTCATAATGAACATCAAGGATCTGTTGAACTAATTTATATCACCATCTTATTGTGATATCTTGACTAAAGGGGGTAAACTTATGTTGTTGCAGGTTTCCGAGGTCTCAAGATTGATGATCAGGTTTTACTTCTGCGTGTGGCCACATACAGTCTCGTCATCCTGAACCACAGTCGAGCTTATGAACCCGAGACTGGATTTTACAACTACTTCAATTTAACCCAGAGAGAGACTCATATGATAAGTGTAGGGAAATTACTTACATCAATTTGTAGCAGTTTAGGTGCCCTAATTAGGTTGAATGGCATACTTTATGTTTGTATTCTCTATATATCATCCAGATTGAGATTCTGTAGTCTCAGGATGATAAGTTATACCTTCAGGTGGCAGCCCCAAGGGGACAAACTGATCAGTTGATCAAAAGCTATAGCACAGTAGGGTTTAGTGTATTTGCTTGCCAATAGTTGTCTTGGTTAAATCCCTGGCAGTGACAGTTATTTATTTTAGGTTTATTTTTCTTTTTCTTAAAGTTAAGCACTGACTAGCATCACAGTACTCAGGAAATTTCCATGAATGCTGCATCTCCCATTTTCAGCAGCTTCTTTTCATAGTCTGTTTCTAGTAAGTAATTTGTTTCTACCTAGGTTTTTTAAATGTCGATTCCCCATTTCTGGACTAGCAGTGCAAAGATTCCATTGCCCTTCTACTGAAATGAGTGCTTGGTGCAACACTGTGAGCTGTGGAATTCATGTGGGATGTGTTTACTGTTGTGCCCGTGGCATGTTGTTGACTGCACTAAAATGATGGCTGGTTACATTTGGAATGGCAAAGCTGGCTTTCATGATTGAGGTGTTTGCATCAACAGGGAGCTACAGTTCTAGCATGGGATCATTAGTGTTTGCACATCTGACAGCTGCGCTATGCACTGTTTGCTTTGTGTGTGCATGTTTTAAAATTTCACACCAGTTTTTCATTAGTTTTCAAATGGGACACTAAAGGACATTTTATGTGAATACCACTGGCACAGGAATGGAGCGGTGTTGGGGCAAACCATCTGCAGTATGTTGGAACATCAAGAAATTATGACCAACTGTTTGGCATTGATCATGGTACACGAGAAGATATGGATTGCACGATAGCTTTCATAAAGGCTACCGGCCTCCTGATATAAGTTTTCTGACAGAAGGAAGAAGAAGAAGAAGATCATGTGAGTTCAACAGCTTTCTGTCTCAGGCATTGCCAGCCTTTTCTTTTATAAATATTCTGCCATCTGATGATATGGAGTTGATTCAGCTTAAAATAGGCAAGACATTTCAGAATGTACTTGACCTTATTTGCAGTGGAATAGTGGCAAGGAAGAAAGCTTTCATGCACACCTGATGATACTTTTATCTAGAATACATGAAAGCCCACCAGTGACAGTATCTGTCTTTGCCTTTTTCTTTACTTAGCTGTGTATTGAAACATACTGGGAACTTCTTTTTTTGTCATATAATATTATTGCTTCCAACAAAAATATTGAAAAATCAGAAACAGGGAGGAGGAAGGGAGATGAAGCAGCATCAAGATGGGACATTACTTCTGCATGGACGGTTTAAATTGAAATGTTCGGTGAGCCCCATACTAGAGCAGCATGTATTGGCTCTTCATTTTAAGTAAGCCTCCTTTGATGACAGGGAATGCTCATGTTCTGCCCCTGCCTATTCCTTAGGCCTGACCAGCATTATGTGGCTGCTCTTGGACTGGCCTGAAAGGAGGGGAAAGGGGATGCCACCTGTGAACTAGGAAACAAGGATGACCACATAACAATGAGACTCCAATGTCCCACAAAACTGACCAGAAAGGCTAATCCGGGCAACAAGTGCATGCAGATGTCAGATATGTTGCCATAGAGCACAAAAATTGCAGCCATGCTGTAAACAGGTATGACACATTTACATCTTCTGATGAACGTAGAAGAAGATGAAGAAATGTTGAAGATTTTTTTTCTTAACTGCAATGTTTTATTCAATTGTGTGTGTGTGGGTAATGGTCTGCAGAGCTTTTTCCCAGAATTTGATGTTATCCCATGCTCACTACAAGCACATAGGGAGCCTGCTGCAGAAGCAGGGATTGACTGAGGTGGAATATGCATACATGTCCTGTATACTACTTCTCAATAATGGTATGTTGCTTGAGTTATTTCTTTAACTCATATAACTTTTAATTGGTTACGAGCATCATGGGGGCTAATATATATAAATGGCTAGGACATATTGAGAGAATGTCAGATGACAGAGAGGTAAGAACTGTATACATAAGGGAGCTGAATGGTCATAGACCACGAGGCAGAGCTTCAAGGTGATAGAGAGATAATATTCAGACAGACCTACAAACACTTGGTATCACCAACTGGAAAGTGAAGGCCAATCAGAGAGATGAATGGAGGCGGGTGATATATGCAGCAAGGAACTTTGAGAGCTTCAGAATGCTGATGAAGAAGAAGAAGAAGGTATCACTTTTAGACATTTTTAAATTTTTTTTGGAGAATGTTAGCTTATAGTTGAGACTCCAGGAGGAGAGGATAGAGGTCTCTAGCATCAGATAATTAGAGTTGTAAACTGTGCTGATTTTTTTTTAAATTGAAAAAACGTACAGAGATAATTTTATGATTATATGGATTACATAGCAATCTTATGCAGTTCTCTCCATCTCCCCCTTAACAATTTTAAGATCCTTGAATACAAGCATTAATTTTCCACAGTTGATGGCTGAAAAAAAAAATGTTTTAAGACAAAGGTATAAGAGTTGTGCCGTGGAAGAGATTAGGGCTTTACTATGTAATATCACTAGAAACAGCATTGGTACAATGTAGCCAGCCTTTCCTATAGAGGCCTGCACAGAATTAAATTTAAATATCAAGCATTGTGTTTAAAAACACATTCAGACTAGCTATGTTAACTTCATTGTCATATTCTTCAAGAGTACCCAGGACTAGAAAACACAGTGATGACACAAAAACTGAAAGAGAGATACGTGAATGCCTTTTTAGACTATGAAATTGGTATGTATTTTTTTCTTCTGAATCTTTTCCAGATCTGCCCAACAGATTATTGTTCCTTAATATTGACAATGTATATCCTGTTTTACATGTATTTTTTTTAAACAATATATATATATTGTTAGAAAGAAAGAAATTCATCAATACATAGTTCACCTTTTATGTGTGCTCTAATACAAAGACTTTAACTGAAACTTTTGGTCTGTGTGGGAGCTGCTGTGGTGTGGTGACTAAATGCTTGCCTGTGAATCCGAAGGTCATGAGTTTAGGTCCTGATGGAGCTGGAATATTTTCAGAAATGACCTCAGCTCACAGGTCAACCTAGCCTTAAATGGCTACCATGTAAAGCCCTGGAAAGTAAAGGCAGCTGGCAGGATGTTGATACCCCACCAAGAGCCGAGTGGTCTACAAAATACAGGTCTAGCCCTAAATGCCTAGTACGCCCGAAGGTACGGAAGAGGGTCCTTTACTTTCAATTTGTGTTTGTTTTTATTTGTTTAGCTTTCCAGACATGTTTTAAATTTTTGACATCAGCCTAATAGCATACACTTAGAAGAAGACATTAGCTGCTATATGAGACAAAAGAAATAAGCAAAATGTGTCATGGATTTCATACCTGACAAAACAGTTGATACCAGAGAAAATAAAATAAGAATATTAAATTATTTTCTCAGACTGTTACATCCGCAACATTATTTGCTTAATTCGGGGCAGCGTAGTGCAGTCAATAGGAGACTCACTTTCAAATCCAGCAACGATTCGCTGCAGACCTATGGCCGATGTTCGAAACCAGGCGGTTTCCGGGGTTCACCCAGCCTCTAGGAAATGGGTACCATAGTTAACACTCTGGGGTAAATGAAGGAACGTCGCTGTAAGTTACGGAGTTGCATGCGGACGGTGACACAGGCGGACAATTCTTATCAGCTGCCTGTACTGGTGGCAGAGAACTTATGGTTTTTAATCATGTGCAGTGACACTGGTTCACATCTCCCGACTTTACTTTTTATCTTTTATTTGCTGAATTATTTCAGCTAATGTCTCACTTTGGAGAAAAGAAGCAGTTCCAGCTTCATAGTGAATGGGTCACCCCATAGTTGCTCCATTCCTGTGACAACAAACACCATAAAGAATGTCCATCAGTGTCACCACATAGTTGCTCCGTTCCTGTGACAACAAACACCATAAAGAATATCCATCAGTGTCACCACATAGTTGCTCCCTTCCTGTGACAACAAACACCATAAAGAATATTCATCAGTGTCACCATATAGTTGCTCCCTTCCTGTGACAACAAACACCATAAAGAATGTCCATCAGTGTCACCACATAGTTGCTCCCTTCCTGTGACAACAAACACCATAAAGAATATCCATCAGTGTCACCACATAGTTGCTCCCTTCCTGTGACAACAAACACCATAAAGAATGTCCATCAGTGTCACCACATAGTTGCTCCATTCATGTGACAACAAACACCATAAAGAATGTCCATCAGTGTCACCACATAGTTGATCCATTCATGTGACAACAAACACCATAAAGAATATCCATCAGTGTCACCACATTTGTGACAACAAAAATCATACAGAATGTCCATCAGTGTCCTATGTGGAAAAAAAAGACACAGGTGGCAGTCTCAGCAAAACCAGTAGCATTCACACGCATTAAGAGCATTAGGCATTCATGTGAAATGCCAACACAAACAGTCCAGCACTAGAAATGCATTTCATCATAGATAGAAGCAGCAGTTACAAAAGAAATCCGTAGCTGCACATGCTTTTAATAGCATAAGGCACCACCAGTTCTCTGTCAACAGGCTACTTGCCATTTTCTAAAGCTGCAGTTTATAACACAAATCCATGCTGGGCAAAGTCAGAAAGCATTCCAATTTCAATCTGCAGCTCACAGTGCACTCAAATCAGTAGCTAGAATAGAAATGCTTGCTATTAATCAATCAGTCAATCAGGTGCCATCTCCACAAGGAAGGTTGATTGAGAGTGATCTCTAACACACTCTGTCTTTTACCCTGGATGTACACTTTCTTAGACTGATGATTGTTCATCTCTTGATGTTATACTTAGCATATGATACCATAACATCCAGCTTAAGAATGGAGGTAGAGGCAGTCACTGTAGCTTTCCACTGGATAGAGAACAAGATATACACACACACACACATCATGATTATAACAGACTCAGAAAGCATGCTGAGGACATGCTTTGCTTCAGAGAACAAATGTGAAGAGCATTGTCTGGATCGTTTCTCCGGGTTATGCTGTTGTGTTGGAAAATGAACAAGCAGTCAGACTGGCTGTGCACAACTTGGTGGAAAACTTATGCATGATAAGGCAGCAAATGTGGTCTTGATGTGAAAAAAATGTTTAGGTTTAACAGAAAAACATTGTACATGTCTTTTTAAGAATACACATAGTTACATTATCTTTAATGTTTTATCTTATTGGTACTATTTCAGAACACTTCCCAAAAGGCAGGCTTCGTTTTGCTGAAATGCTGCTGCATCTATCAGAGTTTTCCCAGCTGAACACACAGCACAGCATTGCTGTTGGACTTGTCATCACTAAAAACCCGCAGCTCCATATACCTCAGTTGTATGCAGAAATGTACACCAACAATGACTCAGTTCTAGACAGTAGTGACTCTGCTAATGGCTATGATATACCAGATGTTTGTGAACTACATGAACCTCCAGTAGTAGATATTGTTAGGTAAATACTTCAAGACGTTAAGTTATAATTTCATCATGCATGCTTTATTTTACTCTCTTCTTCTTTTTCGTATTCACCAGCTGCAGACTGTTAGTTCCTAGCCTCTCAAGTGTGCGGTAGTGACCAAGTGTGCAGTAGTGATTAACTGTGCGGTAGTGATTAACTGTGCGGTAGTGACCAAGTGTGCGGTAGTGACCACGTGTGCAGTGGTGACCAAGTGTGCGGTAGTGACCCAGTGTGCGGTAGTGACTAACTGTGCAGTAGTGACCAAGTGTGCGGTAGTGACTAACTGTGCAGTAGTGACCAAGTGTGCGGTAGTGACCATGTGTGCAGTAGTGACCAAGTGTGCGGTAGTGACCACGTGTGCAGCAGTGACCAAGTGTGCGGTAGTGACTAACTGTGCAGTAGTGACCAAGTGTGCGGTAGTGACCAAGTGTGCTCTAGTGACCAAGTGTGCGGTAGTGACCAAGTGTGCGGTAGTGACCAAGTGTGCTGTAGTGACTAACTGTGCAGTAGTGACCAAGTGTGCGGTAGTGACCAAGTGTGCTGTAGTGACCAAGTGTGCTGTAGTGACCAAGTGTGCTGTAGTGACCAAGTGTGCTGTAGTGACCAAGTGTGCGGTAGTGACCAAGTGTGCGGTAGTGACCAAGTGTGCGGTAGTGACCAAGTGTGCGGTAGTGACCAAGTGTGCGGTAGTGACCAAGTGTGCTGTAGTGACCAAGTGTGCGGTAGTGACCAAGTGTGCAGTAGTGACCAAGTGTGCGGTAGTGACCAAGTGTGCGGTAGTGACCAAGTGAGCGGTGGTGACCAAGTGTGCGGTGGTGACCAAGTGTGCGGTAGTGACCAAGTGAGCGGTGGTGACCAAGTGTGCTGTAGTGACCAAGTGTGCTGTAGTGACCAAGTGTGCTGTAGTGACCAAGTGTGCTGTAGTGACCAAGTGTGCAGTAGTGACCAAGTGTTCGGTGGTGACCAAGTGTGCGGTGGTGACCAAGTGTGCGGTGGTGACCAAGTGTGCGGTGGTGACCAAGTGTGCGGTGGTGACCAAGTGTGCAGTGGTGACCAAGTGTGCGGTGGTGACCAAGTGAGCGGTGGTGACCAAGTGTGCAGTGGTGACCAAGTGTGCAGTAGTGACCAAGTGTGCGGTAGTGACCAAGTGTGCAGTAGTGACCAAGTGTGTGGTAGTGACCACGTGTGCGGTAGTGACCACGTGTGCGGTAGTGACCAAGTGTGCGGTAGTGACCAAGTGTGAAGTGGTATTCAAGTGTGCGGTAGTGACCCAGTGTGCGGTAGTGACCCAGTGTGCAGTAGTGACCACGTGTGCGGTAGTGACCCAGTGTGCGGTAGTGACCAAGTGTACAGTAGTGACCAAGTGTGCAGTAGTGACCAAGTGTGCGGTAGTGACCAAGTGTGCAGTAGTGACCAAGTGTGCAGTAGTGACCAAGTGAGCGGTGGTGACCAAGTGTGCGGTGGTGACCAAGTGAGCGGTGGTGACCAAGTTTGCGGTAGTGACCATGTGTGCGGTAGTGACCAAGTGAGCGGTGGTGACCAAGTGTGCAGTAGTGACCAAGTGTGCAGTAGTGACCAAGTGTGCGGTAGTGACCAAGTATGCGGTTGTGACCCAGTGTGCAGTAGTGACCCAGTGTGTGGTAGTGACCAAGTGTGCAGTAGTGACCAAGTGTGCAGTAAAAGTTATTCTTTATAAAGCAGCTATATTATGTTCATAATGTGACTAATTTGTGTAAAAATACATTTATTTGAAACCACAATATCATTGTGTAAATGTGCAAGTATAATAAGTTCAAAGTGTCTGATTCATCTATATCTTTGAAATGGTTATGTAAAAAGACATTTTAAACACAGTGCCATATTTCTTATTAATGGAAACCAAAAACACACCAATGCCTTTAAAAGCTTTGTAAATTTGGCTCATACATAATTATGTAATAATTTCTGTTGAATGTTTCTTTCAGATGCTCTCAATGAGACAAATGAATGTAAACAATTGTTTTACGTATTTATTTAATATACAGATATTTATTTGGTGCCATAATGACTATTATACATGATATAGAGAAGACATAATTAAACTACTTTTGTTTGTCAGTGTGTTCTTACAGTGTATATAAATACTATATAAGTGACATCTGTTTTGGAAATCTAAAATAGTAGCATTCATCATGATGATAACCTTCATCCTATTGTGCCTTTATATACGACATAGGACCTACAGCCTAGTCCTTCATTTTGTCCTGTGCAATGCTTTTAGTATCTGCATGGAATACAGTCAACCATCTTTGACGTCTCTCATCATCATTTATTTTCGGGGTCATGTGGATTCCTTGTTTCCTCAATGCCTTTGTTCCCTATTCCAGCACCTGTTTGGTGATTCTCTGCTGGTTTTTCTCAGTACCTGCCAACATACAACGTTCCCTTTTTTCACACCTTAGGCGCATCGAGCATATGGGAAGAGCGTCCCATATTTTTACAGACCAATCGGCACTGGGTGGGTAATGTGGTCAGCATTATGCCGGCTGTCTTTACTTACCCAGGACAGCCAACGTGGTACCCATTTTAGGCTGGGTTGACCTGCTACACCCCATACCATGATAAAAATCCATGCAGCCAGCAGTGGGTTTCAATCACGGTATGTTGGAATTACGAGTCAGACTCGCAACGTATAAGCCACGGAAGCCAACATACAGCCTTAGTTAACAGATTTTTTTTAAATACCATAAAATTCTCTCAACAGCAGTCAGCACATTGTGTGTCATTGGCTTTTACCCTTGTATACCAAACATTGTATAATGTGATTTCTGATTTTTAACAGTTGGTCAGAGTTTACTAAGGAAATCTGGCTTTATCCTCTTTGAAAGTGATGCCCTCTTGATTTGTTACTTTATTATTTTTCCCTGTTTAGGCATCTGCTGCTAAACTTTCTGGATCTGACAGAAATTAATTTTAAGTATTACTTTCATATATTGCCTGAATATTTCTGTTAAGCGTTAATGTTAAAATCAAGACCATTGGCTTCATTGCACTGGGTTATTCCATATGACTCAGTCTCTCTCTCTCTCTCTCTCTCTCTCTCTCTCTCTCTCTCTCTCTCTCTCTCTCTCTATCTGTAGAACAGCTAGCAGCCTGTCAAGAGTATCACACAAAGCACAAACTCAGTAGCCCCAGAGACGATCCCACTGGATCTCAGTAAAAACTGCACTGGTGACAATGACATATCCGTGAAACAAACCCACGACCTTTAGAGCATGAGGAAAATGGCCTGATCACTTCACTGCAGAAATCTCCATCCATGCCTAGATCCACAATTCAGAACTGTTGTCTTCTTCATACCAGGTTATGAAAGCACTATGGGCAATGAAGGAACAGATAAGCTAGCTGGCACTGCCACTACATCAGAAAATCAGCTATCGATTGAGCTGAAATTATAAACACCCTTAGAGTCTGGCTGAAATGAAGACTTTGAATATGTTAATTGAAAAAATAAACTGTATGTGTGTACTGTAATTTGAATAAATAATTGTTGTTACTTTTGTGTTTTATTCACTTCACTATTATTGTTCTGTCTTCAGTAAATTTATGTTTCATTTTATTTCTGTCTGTGTACAATTTCCTTATCAACCACAATAAAATTTGAACAAAGATGTATTTGTTTAATTTTCATTTCACCAATATTTCCTGAGAAATAATATGTATTATTTTTGTGCATGAAATAATTGACAGCTATGAGGCTAAATTGGGAAATCTTGTCATGAGAAGGCAAAAACTGGCGTACGTCGTGATGGTGAGGAAGCTGGAATAAAAAACAGGCAGAGGGAGACCGATAGAGAAGACATCTGTGTCAGAATTTACTAGAAGTATACGAGACGGAAGGTTATGAATAGGCATGACTACCAACTCCACATGCCATGGACTAATTGAAGAGAGGAAGAAAAGGTTGAATTCTTCGTCTTTATCTCTCTTCTGAGGGTAGTGAGCTGTTTCTAGTCTTACACTTCATAAGTCATATGTAGTTTCTGCATGCATTTGTGTAAAGTTTACCTCACCTAGATCAGTGGTTTCCAAACTTTTTCATGTGCCTTCCTTCCCCCCCCCCGCCCCCTTTTACGTATATGGCATGTACCCCCCCCCCCCCCCCCAATCACATAACAAAATATGATTAAAAAGGAGGACAAAAAAAGAAAAATCCCAAGTACTGTTATCTAGAACTTGGAGAAAAACACTCACATAATTCAAACTGTCAAATAACAAAAACAATCACTAAGAAGCAGTTATTTAGTGTCCAAATAGCAATGTGATGGTTGACACTGTTTTGTCATGATGATGTCTGCTATTTTTGGTCTGGTGTTGGACAAGACATAGTGGAGATTACTCTCTGCATCAAGCTAGCAATGCTGTTTTGTTTTCATAACTGTTGAAGCTAAAAGTTCTGATTACTACAAGTATAAATGCACTCAGTTTCAAAATTGCTTGACACCTCTTCCCCATCCTTTGAAACTTTATCACGTAACCCTAGGGGGGTACACTTTCCAGATTGGAGAGTTGGAGACCACTGACCTACATAGATTTCTTTCAAGGTAAAAGGCTCTCTTTGCCTTTCGGTAAATTGTCTTTGCTAACAGTTTTGCCAGATTTTGGCCCGTCTACTGTTTATCTTCTTTTTCTGCATTACCCCTTAACAGGGCTGTTGGCATTTTGTGTTGTGGTTCATGGCTAAGCTGCAAAATCTACGCCTTGCGTTCCCAAAACATTCAGTCTCAGCAAACTCCTGATTAGTCACCTTTTACAAACATGATTGTTAGAGGTGGGGGTGCTTTATCAATATCTTACCCCAAACAGGGGAAAATCCACAGGTCCAGGAACAGTCTATTATAATGGTAGATAGGCTGCATGCAGTCGTGTGACCTAGGCTGCACTCACTTGTGGGACGTAGGTGGGTTGGGGTTAGGGCCAGTTCTAGATGTTTTAGGGTCGTTAAAAGCACCAAAAAGCTGGGAAACCCAGTCTTACTACCCTCTAAAATGTTGGACTGTCCTGTGACGTCATATGGGGGAGGATATTATTAAACAACTGAGGTGGGTCTATTCTTTTGCGACAAAATGGGGCATCGGAACTCACAGACTGTTATCTCGTGTTTAGTATGATCTTCATATGTTTGAATATTCTAATTCTGTGTCATATCTTCGTCGTCCTGAGACAGAAAGTCACACATTCATGTTACATCCCACTGACCTGTCCAACATGGGAGACCCTACCAGTGGCCACGCATCCATTGACCTATCTCATATGGGTGACTCTGCATGTAGCCAAGCCATCTGCATAGCTCTTGGGGTTATTTGAACTTGCAAACTCCTCTACCACACCAAGGAAGATACAACACAGAGGGGTTATTCGTATTCTAGTATCTGGACTTTGTTAACAGCATACTCCCTCTGTTGAACTCGTGAAATCAGATGCAAGATGAATTACACATACATGATGGTAGGCAGAAGATTTTTAAAATTTCATTGGGGAAAAAAAACAAACAATTAAAACAAAAAAAAAAACAATCATGCAAACAATAACCCAATCTTTATGAGTGAAACCACTTCAAGACTGTCAGTCTTAAGCCCCCCCCCCCCCCCCCACCCCCTCGGCTATCTTCCAAATAATGGGTACATATTATGGCGTCCAAAACCACACCTAACAGGGCCTCAGTCACAACATGTAAATTGCGTACTTCCGGCGACTTAAATTGCCAACTTCCGGCGACTACCGCCACCGCCGAGAGTGGAGCGGGGCTAGACTAGATGGCTGGGACTCACAAGCAGCAGCTACCGCATCTCCTGCAGCTTCCTTCATTTTATTTGCTCGTGAGTCCCAGCCATTTAGCCACGTCCCTCGTAGCGGCGTGTGAGATACTCTCGGCGGTGGCGGAAGTCCTGTCAGGGTGTGTTTTTGGCCGCCATAATATGTGTCCGTTATGCGGAGGATAGCCATACTTTCTATTCATGGCTAAAGAGGTCCGTTTAGCTCCAATGCAAAATTACTGGGAGGGGTGGGATCAGATCTGTAAAAATGGGGGAGATATGTGCTCAAGGGTTCTGGCACCTATGTAATACCTATTGCTTCTCCGAAATGCAGCGTACATAATGAAAACTTACGTACAATGTACATAAGGAGACACCAGAAGTGCCTTTAAGTGAGTGTGTGCAGCTGTTTCCAACTGGGCTGCTGTCTGAAAGTTTGAGACCCTGAGATTACAAAACCTAATCTGGATGGCAGATCAGCGGGGCAATACCAGACACCCCTTTCAACCTCAAACGATTATTATCGTGGAACTCGTAAAGATACACGCGAGTGGTGTAACCAGCAGTTCTATGCGGGTAGCGAGGCCAAAATGTCCTTGACTAATTGACGTTCAACCACACCAAGACATCGATAAATCCGGTAACACATAGTGCTACTATATGGATAATGATCACCGGAAGACAAGTCATAGAAACCCAGCTGGGGTTATATTAGGGCCCCCTACAACACTGAAGTGGAGCTTCATAAAAACAAAACAAACAAACAAAATAATTGCTCCCCGTGACGGGACGATTCTTATTAAAATATAAATTTTCTTGAGTTTGAGATTTATCTTTTATATGCTTTCTGCAATGTATGTAATTTTTTTTTCGCTTAACTCTCATTTAATGACTAGCTGGGGTTATGTTTATATTTAATTTTCTGCTCTCGGTTTCTGTATTTTATAAGCACTCCTTTAGCAGGATCACATCACTGCTGCATTTAACGTGTCTATTTGTGAGTACGTTATGAGTTAGATTATCTTCACAGCACTCCGGACACATCCATAGGCCCTCAGATTCCCCTCTCAACCTATTCATCAACGTCGTGCGGTTAATAGTACCTGTCCTATGTTGGTAAAAAGATTTAGTGTGCGTCCGGTGTGCTTCTCATGCTTGGCTGAGTCGATCTTTACTCCCAGTTCGCGTATTCTTAGCAGTGATGTGGACACGTTGCTTTAAAAATCCCCAAAACGTCCTATCTCTCTAAGCGCAATGACAATGTCTGCGTGATCCATGGGCCGGCCATCTTTAATTAATGCAGCACCTGCCAGTCTATCAGCTCTCTCATTACTAACAACTGCATGCCCTAGGACGAATATGAAAGTAACCGCATACACAGAAGAATTATGCAACGACTCAAGCCACTGTCTGCGTAACTAGCCTGCCTCACCCGCCGGATCATGCTCAAAGAATCACCCAGCACACACACGCGAGAATAGTCTTGTGATTCCAGCCACATGAAAGCCTGTGTCACCGCCATCACCTCCATCGTCATGCTGCTGGTGGTCATGGAGAAGGCACTGCTGGCTTCCTGAACTGTTCTGCCTGAAGAGCGAGCTGTTAATGCCCACGAACTCTTATGTCCTCGTATAACGGACCCGTCTGTGAAGATCATCACATCTGGATGTGAGTACATATTACCCTATGGAACTATCAATAATTGTCTGAATTTACCATTTTCGCTAAATTGTTTGTACTCTCCCCTATATCCTGAAAATCTCCCAGATATTCAACCAGCCTCTCAGGACATTGACATTATTACTGAACCACCAAGCAAACAAGAAATTCTTAAAGCTATCCAAACTTTAAAGAACAACAAAGCACCAGGCAAAGACGAACTGCCAGCAGAACTTCTCAAAGTAGATCCCAACACAACTGCTAGCATTCTAGAACCATTGTTCAAGGATATTTGGGAAAAAGAAGTGTTGCCTGATGACTGGACTGAAGGAACAATAGTCAAAATCCCCCAAAAAGGAGACTTAACAGACTGCAATAATTGGAGGGGAATGACTCTACTCTCAGTACCAAGCAAAATATTTTGTAAAATCATCATAATGCGGCTTGAAAAAGGAGTAGATAAATACTTACGAGTGGAACAAGCAGGATTCAGAAAAGGCAGATGAACAACTGAGCACATCTTCGCCATACGTAACATTTTAGAACAATGCAACGAATGGCAGAGAAGTATTTATATTAATTTTGTGGACTTTGAGAAAGCTTTTGACAGCGTCCATAGAGACGGTCTGTGGAAAATTTTACGACATTTTGGAATTCCAGAAAAAATATTCAACATAATTGCTCTCTTCTATAAAGACTTTTCCTGCAGTATAAAAAATTACAATACATTTTTCCCAGTAACGACGGGTGTAAGACAGGGATGTGTTATGTCATCTCTCCTCTTTAACCTTTTGATTGATTGGATACTAAAGAACACAGTAGACAGGACATTAAGAGGCATACGATGGACTCCATTCACCATGCTTGAAGACCTTGATTTTGCAGATGATATAGCACTCCCATCACATAAACATGAACATATACAAGAGAAAAGTAACAGACTAAACTGCACAACAGAAATGGTGGGACTGAGAATAAATACAAAGAAAACTAAGATCATGACAAACAGTCCAAACCAACAACCAGTGACCATAAGTAACCTTCTTCTTTTGTCAAAATCTGCTTGTGCCGCTAGGCGTCGCAGTCTATCAGATGATCGGCAACCGAGCCAGGGCGCGCTCAGTCGCTTCATATGCCGTGATGTTATGAAGTCAACCATAAGTAAACAATCACTTGAAAATGTAGAACATTTTACATATCTTGGCAGTGTGGTGTCCCTACTGGGAGGGACAGAGGAAGACATACAGTCACGTCTGAACAAAGCTAGAGCTGCTTTTGGAAGGATGAGGCAAATCTGGAAATCCAACAATTACTGCAGAGGAACGAAACTCCGACTCTACAAGAGCATAATTTTGCCAGTTCTTCTTTATGGAGCGGAATGCTGGAGAATGACCAAAAAGGATGCACATAAGCTGTTCACCTTCCACCACACATGTCTACGTAGAATTATCAAAATTTTCTGGCCAGATACAATCTCAAACACTAAACTACTTCAAGCCACAAACCAAGAAGCTTTAGACAGTATGATTACCAAGAGAAGATGGAAATGGCTTGGCCACGTTATGAGAATGACTTCTGATATACCTGCCAAAACAGCTCTCACACAGACACCAGAGGGAAAGAGAAAACAGGGGCGCCCAAAAACAACATGGAGACGAACGATGGAAAGTGACCTGAGTGCGGCATCTTTGACATGGAAAACTGCACTGAAGATTGCACAGGACAGGAAAGCATGGAAAGTCCTCTCTGAAGCCTCATGTGCCACTAGGCATAACGAGAACTGATAATGATGATGACTCTCCCCTATCTTATTTAACGTACACATAGACAGAATGTCTAAAGAAGCCAGCTTTAAAGCACTCAACTCATAAAATTAGGGGAAGAATTAGATGCATACACAATATGGAAGCTACTATTTGCAGACGACCAGTGCCCGTCCTTCAGTGAAGGGATATACTGCAAAACCGCTTTTGAACACACTAAATTCAGTACTAAGAAATTATAAAAGTAAATACAAATACAAATGAGGTCAAGGGGAATTTCGATTTCGCTACATATAAGGGTTGAATGGTATTTGTCTGAGGCAAATTAAAGAATGCAAATATCTATAAAGTATATTGTTAGAAGACTGGTGAATAGATCGGGAAATAGAAACAAGATGCCAACCAGCTACTGCAATTATAAACAAACTAACGCAGTTATTAAAACATTCAAACATAAATATCACGGTCAAGAACAGATATTAAACAGCATATTCACACCAAAACTATGCTACCAGTGCCAAGCGTGGGCATTATCAAAGACTAACCTACGTAAAGTTATCACATGTGATGTACAAGGAAAGCCGCCAACTCAACCATCTGAAAAGAAGTGACAAGTGATACTACGACAGACTGTGGGAACAGCACCATTCACTAAATACTATAAGAAAGAGAAGATCTAATGGCTTGGCAATCTCACCAGAATGCAACCACATCAATTAGCATCACATGCGCTACACGTGAAAAATTAGTCACCCTAGGAGAAACGTATTGATGACATTTAACACCTTCTACATCGACCCGGTTTGACAGCATTGCCATTCATCAAGCAATAGATCGCAAACTATTCCTCCCCACGAAGCTTGACGGCAAAATTGGAAATTGTTAATAATGATGATGACTACAAGTCTCAGGGCGGTTTAGAACAGCTGGGGTCTAGAGTCTGAGGATTTATGACCAATGCTGTCACCACTGATAACAGGTTAGGATATTTGTTTTGCTACCAACAGAAGAAAAGAAAATCCATTTATTTACTGCGGATTCAAACCTCGTCCCCAAGAGTCGCTTATCGACCCCCCCCCCCTTTTTACCTTTTTAGGAACAAAAAGTTAGTTGTGTATCCAATACAGGACGTTGCAGAACCAACCCCAAGATTTTTTGGCTGTTGTGGTTTTCCTAGTCAAGTTTACGTCCAGTAGTTTGCCATTGTTTTCTGGACGTTCGGCGTCTCAATGCCACTGTCGAAACCAGCGCAAGACCCGCAGCTGGGATAAAACCCGGCACACTGGCATTACAAAGCGCGTTCGTAACACCTAAGCCACAGACGCCGACTCAGGAACACAGCAAAATAAAAATTACAGAAGTTTGTTTCGTTTCTGTGTGATTGATGTCCAGAATTTAAAGTTTTGAATTTACAATATTTTGGTGGGTTAAAAAAACAACAACCGGAACACATTACCGAAACCCGTTGTCTGACTGAAGTTGGACAAGAAGACAGCATGGGATATAATAATAAACGTCGAGGTGGGGCTTCGGGCCGAGGAAAACAAAAACGAAGAAAGCTTAATCTGCTGACGATACGGCAGAAAGGTGATTTAAGACAACTAGGAGAACAACACCCTGTCGACGATAGGTAAGACAGACTCTGTGACAGTATAAACGTGAATTGTAAGTGTGTGAAGACCAGCTGACAAAATACAATTAATAAAATTAAAATCATGTTTGTTTTGATTTGGTTTTCTAGTTTCAGCTTTAGCCTTACGCATTATGTTGATTTCTGTATTAGCATAATGATAAGCATGTATTATTCCAACGAAATCTTGTTAGCAAAGCAATGATAGGTAATCGAAATTCCGGGCTCTCCTGTCAACTACGGCCGGTAGACAACAGTAGACGGCCGGTTAGTCGGAGTTCTGTCGCCTTGCTGCAGTGCAATTACCGAGTGGAAAGGAGGGAACGAAACAAATGACATAATTACTGTGTGTTGGCGTTAGACAGCGTGCACTGCCCTGCTATAATCATACTGTTACGGTTTGGGTTAGGGAGGGTGTGAGTTACGGTTAGTGTCGCCGCATCTTGTCTTCACACAAACTCATAGTAGCAACCTAAACCTAACCCAAACCCTAACCGTATGATGACAGTAGGGCACTGCACGTTGTCTATCGCCAACACACAGTAATTATGTCACTTGCGTCGTTCCCTCTTGTCCACTCTGTAATGCCTCGCAAGAGGCGGTAATTGAACGCGGTCGCTAATTTGAGTCACAGCATGGGGTCTTCTAGGCATGTCGACCTCACTGTGTTTTTTTTATTCGTGCCTTCTCCAGTCCGTAATTGCACTGCAGCCAGTGCCAGGGGACAGAACTCTGACTAACCGGCCGTCTACTGTTGTCTACCGGCCGTAGTTGACAGGAAAGCCAAATTCCATAACTCTTACTTTCTACTTTCTCAACTTCTCACTTTTTTAAACAAACTTTTACTACAATTTAAAACAATTATCTGGTAATACTAATATGAATGATACTGGCACTAACAATAATAGTAGTATTATTATTAGGCTCTCCTCCAAACTTCTACCCGATATTATGGCGTCCATAAAATTTCCCTCTGGGTCTCAGTACTATTAAAAATATGTGAACTCCCGGCGACGAATGAATCGCGGCAAAACTAGGATTGCCTGACAATTTCAAGAGACGCAACACTGCAGACGATAATAGCGACCGTTGACACTTTCGAGCGTTTCTACAGACGATACTAGCGACCATTGACAATTTCGAGACACGCAACATTACTGACGATAACAGCGACAGGGCGGGGAGACCACGTGCGCCGACGCAGATTAGCGTCGTTGTTGTCCTCAAACTTTTCGGCATGCGCAAAATGTGGTTACACTCACCGCCGACAGTATTCCCCGCGCCGCGTGTAGCAGCGTTGATGGGGGGCTAAACTAGGTGCCTGGGACCAAATTAATTGGAGGAAGTTGCAGGAGATGCGGTAGCTGCTGCTCACGAGTCCCAGCCATCTAGTTTAGCCCCCATCCGCACTGCTCGTAGCGGCACGGGGGAATACGGTCGGCGGTGAGGCATAGTCACAGAAACAGGTACGCAATTAACATATCGCTGAGACCCTGTTAGAGCATTTGTTTCGTTATACGGAGCCGATCCTAGTTTTGCCGTTTTAACATCTTAACCTAACCTGTACAGTCTGTTGTGACAGCACTAGCCAGCCCTAAAGTTAGTAAACTCTCACGACCCCTGTCTACACTACACCGCCCTAAAAAAAGTGGTACATACAGACACTTAGTATTATTGCTAATATTAATATTTTAAACAGTTTTAGTTTTATTTGTTATCTAATATTAGAAATATTGGATAAAAGAAATGATAAAACAAAGACTGACATTTCATCATCGACAAGTGGTGACTGGGTATAACTGTAACCAACTCATTGTTGAAGTAGCAAAGTAAGTACTTCAGTCAGGCTATATTTTATATAATATGTTTTTATACTCATAATTTATAAACTATTACACTACATCTTCATAGGTCTTTGATATTCAACCCAGTGGTTTCTCCAATTAGCCTGTATATTATTATTTATAATTGTAAGCCACATTATTACCTTTTAATGGTTTAGATCACAAAGTAGTAACTAACTGTAATTTTAAAAAATATAATGAATAAATGCAGACAGTAAAAAATAGCAATCATTCGACCCAGTAATATACTTTTATATTGAGCTGTTCTAGAGTTAAATAACTGGCAATTTATGTTTTTAATGAATCCATGGGCAGCCATATATTATAAATCATTGCAATGGGACATTTGAGGCCTGACTGAAGTCTTGTCTCAAGGAGGGCTGCATCATTAGTTTTTCTGTTATGGACTGCATCATTAGTTTTTCTGTTATGGACTGTATCATTAGTTTTTCTGTTATGGACTGCGTCATTAGTTTTTCTGTTATGGACATGTGTCTTTCTATAATTCCATGAAATTCTGTGCAGTTGTTTCGATGACTATATTTCCATTGCCAATAGATGTTTTTTGTAAATGGTTGCTGATTATCTGTGTATTCCATGGGTAACCTTGTGATTGCTGAAACATTTGCACTCCTATTAGTACCATTACAGCAGTCGTCTACATTAGATTGCCCATGACTGTATCCATGTATTATTTAGTTTCCTCCAGTTCATCACAGAGCATTACTTAAAAGGTCCCAAGTAGTTAGCATCCATTGGATATTTTCTCCAGGTCATGCCTGTGTGTTGGGAAATGAGCAGGCAGATAGACTGGTCGGTTCGGCACCACTTGGTGGTGAACTGATGTATGACAAACTAAATGTTGTGAGGACCCTTTGGAAGCGAGTGAACAGTGCCGAGGCGCAGATAGATTGTTACAGTCTGAGGAGAATGGCACTGCGAGGAGTTACAAGAGGATTTGGCAGACACTTGACACTCAGGGGAAAGGCGAGACGGATATACAATCCAATCAGACAGTTACTGGTACCATCGTAATTTTAACTCTTTGCTTGCTGCTGAAGATGGGGACAGCACTTATGGGGGTGTGCTGTGGTGTCGATTCTTAATTCAACATTCATTTCATCACAAACATAGACTCCCAGCACAGTACGCAAAGTCTATTGCCTCGTTGCCTATACCTATTATAACTAACTAACCCATTCAGCTCTTTTATACAAGAAGTTTTTATCTCTATTACTATTATCACCCATTCTCTCCATGTGCCTTTTAACGACCCCAGTTACACTTTAAAAAAAGATGGGTCATGACCCCGTGGAAATTTCAAAATTTTTCCTTAAACATGCATTTTTGCACAGGCTACTTATGAGTGGTTAGCAAATTTGGTTGTCTACATTTAAACTTTTTATTTTTTTTAAAGGGGATCTGGTATGTCAAGATATGTACAGGAAAATATAAACAGAGTGAAGATTTAAATGGAATAAATTCACCAGGCCCTTAAATAAAAGACAACACCGGTTGCATGACTCATTCTGCATCCTGTAGCAATGAGATTTACAGGAAACTGATCTTAATTGGGCGTTAAAAAACCCTTTTGGTTTGCATGAAAATCCCCCTAAATGCTTTTTTTTTCCTTTTAGTTAACATATTAAAATCCTGACTTCCTTAGTCTTTGCACAGATATGAGCTTAGCTAATACCATTAAAAGTATGTCTCATAAACAGGTCACCAAAGACAAGTAAGAAAATTGACATTTTTGGGGAATAGTCAATTTTGTGGCTTCTTGGGACGAAAGTTGTACAAATTAGACCACCTAGAGATCTTTGAAAAAATATCACTAGTAATTGGAGTGACATAGTCCAAATGTTGAGTTGAATTGAGTCAAGAATTGACATCACAGCACTCTGGGTATTTCCTTGCATGCTTCGTCATAATCTTCAGCAGCCAGCACAGAGTTCCAATTCTGATGTTACTGGCCATAATCTGGTTATATGTCCATCTTGCCTTTCCTCTGAGTGTACTGAGCTGGCCAGACCCCCTGGTTACACCTAGATGCCTCATACTCTCCGGGCCATAATAATCGTCTATCTCTACTGATTCCGTTGTTACATCCCAAAGAGCCTTGTCATGTATCAATTCACCATCCAGTGGTGCAGATCCAGCCAATCTGTCTGCCTGTTCATTACCCACCATGCCGGTAGTCCAAATATAAATGCCCAACTTTTAGAGGGAAGACAAATGGCTTGTCCACTTAACCACAGAAAGTTTTAGTAAAGGACCCTTTTCCATGCCTTCATGCATATAGGGCTAACCCAATGTTTTGTAGATCAATCAGCTCATTGGTGAGTGATAGGGTCAACATCATGCCAGCTGCCTTTACTTCCCAGGACTACACCTATTATCCACTCAAGGCTGGGTCAACCAGGGAGGCAATGTAAAAAAAAAGTTTGTCTCTGTCAGCACCCGAACCCACGACCTTCTGGTCCACAGGTGAGTGTCTAGCCGCTACACCACATTGGCCCTCCTACTTTACCACAGTAACACCCAGAATTAAAATATCACCAGCAGACATGATTACATCTGTCAGTTGAAATGTTAGCAGTGTTAACATGCAAATGTTTTTATTTCAGAGACAAAGTAAAAACTTATCGCACAGTCAGCCTCGATGATAAAAAGGTTTGATTTTAACTTTCTTGATTTTATTGAATTTTATAGACACTGGATCCTGTGGTCATGGTTTCCAGATGAAGGAGAAATGTGGCTGATAGATCACAGTATATTATAGATTACTGAGTTGAAATCGCAACATAGGTTTGGACATTATTATAAGAACCATTCTCTTCCTATGATATCCCACTTTGCCCTGATCATTTAGCCAGTGGTACAAGAGCTTCAGGTCAAAAGAGGTGTCGCCAAACATTAACATTATGCAGGTAGCTAAAGAAGACTAGTAATCCAACACAGAACTGGTGTTATCAGTCGCCACATGCTAAGGGATATACTGAAGATGGGATCCGAGTGCTTATGGACTTTGTCCAATGTGTAGTGAGGATAATCTGTCGATTACCTTTCTGTTTAGCTAGTGTGTAAGGATAGTTAAAATATAAAAAAAAAAGGAAAAGATCCTGTTCATATCATTGGCTCACTAGGCACATGTTGTTAGACTCATATTTTTTATAGGCCAATTGATACCGTATGGCTGATATGGTCAATATCTTGCTATGAACCTTTACTACCAAGGACATTTCTTCTTGTCTGTTTCAGGCTGGGTTGACCAGGGAGCTCTGGTTAATTATACAAATTTGCTTTGTTGCAAAAACAAACCAAAAACCCCGGGATTGGCCAAGGCCATAAATCATGTGTTATGTCACACGTGCAAGTTTCACACTTCACATAGCAGTTGGAAATCATGAAGTGTTTAGGCTGTTAGGATGCTATGCTGGCAAATTTGTTTTTAAGAAAATTAAATCTACCCATGAGTAGATAGGGCTTACTACTTTGGGTGGAATTTTTCTAGGGAAAGTAAACCTTACAAACATGCATGCTGCAGACTGACACGCTGATTATTTAGGTACATCACTGTGTATGACACACGGGGGGAGACTCGGCGGCGAGTTTAACTTAGTGGTTTGTTCCGTTTCTCGAAATTGTCAACAGACACTAATCCTAGTTTTCCAGCGATGTGCTCGTGACCGCAAGTGCGCAATTGACACGTGACTGATGCTCGTCAGGATATTTTGCAGCTGCCATCTTTTGTGGCCGTTATTCGGAGGATAGCCATATGTGTATATATATATATATAACATGAAGTCTTAACAGCTTCCTGTGTCAGGGGGGTGGGGTGGGTAGACACCTACTTTCCCTCCTCTCCTCCCACAAGCATATCATAAAAATCGAATAATTAGGGATGTTTTCTTCAAAGAGAGTATATCTGCTTGAGCAACAAGGAACCAGCAGTCTGCATACAAATAAGCCAGATCTGTAAAATAGATGTGCATGCAAAACTGCAGGTGTGAAACATGACTAAAGTCTAGGTGCAACTTTCTGCTGATGTTTGCAGCCAGTGAGTGTCAGTTAATTTTTCTGCCATGCTTGTTTTCATTGATGTATGTATCGCTTTGTATGCTGATACAGATCTGTGGCACTTCAATAGGCTGTAAAGAATTTTCTTTTACTTTGTTCTTTATCTTTTTTTCCCTGTAAATCTTTTATATTTTAATGGGGGGGGGGGGGGGGTGATTCTTGATTTTTTAGAAGGGCTTTAGATTATTTGTAGTTGTCCATGATTCTGATCCATTTGTTTAAATTTGCTTTTTTTAAACTTGCAATTCTTTTAATAACCTCCAAAAAGATTTGGTTGTTGTTTTTGTTTGCATTCACAGTTTATTAAATAATCAGTTTGATTGCTTCAGTTATATCTATCTCTTATTCATGTTGCTGTTGACACATAAGGCATCCCAATAAACCTCCATTTATGCCGGTCTGCTGCTTTTTTTTTGTGGCCCGAAGTATCCTGTATCATTTTGCATCTTTCATTTTCCGTGCTGTGATCCTTCTCCAGGTTTGATTGACATTGTTACACTTTGTTAATTATAATAATTTATATTTCATGTAATTTGATTTGATTTATCTACAGCCAGTTGTTGAAAGCTCATCAGAAGAAAGTGAAGAGGATGTTCCAGTTATCAAGCAGCTTTTGACTGAAATAGGAGCTAAAGAGGAGGTGTCAGATGAAGAAGAAAGCAATGACGACGACTCTGATGACAGCACGCAAGATAAAACAGCCAAACCTGATGTAAATGGAGATGAAGACCTAGAAGGTGGTGACAGTGAGGAGGAGAGGCTGAAGAAGTAGGGCCTGGTGGTTCTGATGATAATGATGAAGATGAACTGTCAGAAGCTGATGACACTGAAGATGAGTCACAGACCTTGGAAGAACAGTTAACAGAGCCTGCAAAAGACAATGAGGAGCCAGTAGATTCAGGTGAAATTTCACATCTTTAGCATTTGTATTATTTGATTAATGTGAATTTATTTACCTAATGTGCTATTACAGTGGTTTGAAATTAATTCTGTTTGCATGACATGGCTATGGAAAAGTTGGAGGGGAGAAGAGGCAGAAGGAGACTGAGAGAGAAGATGCTGGACAGTTTGACATCATGGCATGGAAGATCATCTGTGTCAGATTGGACTGAAAGTACAGAAGCTCTGGATAGACATGACTACTATTGCCTCACTGCATGGATGATAAGAAGAAGAAGGCTTGCAGATAACAGGAAACCAAAAACAAAAGCAATTGTGAAAGGTTGTCTAATTTTTTTGCGGAATCTTGTTACCTTATTTTGCAGTCTTTAGAGAAGAGCCCTAGACTCCAGGATAACACTGTCTAAAGTAAAATTTTTTTTTTATTAAAAAGGTAATGGACCCGAGGGGGAGGGGGGGGGGGGGGGGGGCTAGGATTGCAGTGGAGCTTCAAGTTATATCTTTGCCTGGATTTTTTGGCCCGATTTAAGGGCTAAAAACTGCTCACCACCAAGTAGCCCTGAAAAGGACTGTTGCAGTGTTAATGCAATGACTGTGCCGCTTTCATGACTAAATGTGAAGTTGTATATTGGCCAGCTGTTAGGCCACCCAGTCACCTATGACAATAAGGACAAAAAATATTTGCCTTGATGTGGATTTAAACCCTCCTAGGCTTTTGGGCCAGAGGACGAGCAGCTAGCCACAACAATACTGGAGGTCCTCTAGTCTAAGATGGGTACCTGCAAATGTGAAGGCAGCCTGCCACCTCACACTTATAAAGTACTGATTTGTCTGTAAAATAAACAGGACCAGTACTGTATGTCCACATTATACTGAAGCACTTTCCTTACTTGCATTCAAGACAATGGACGCTTTTAGAAATCAAATTTCTCCATGGTGGTGGGGGGGGGGGGGGGGGGGGGGGGTTCAGGGGGGGGAGGGGGTGTGAAGAGCCTCTGCCCTTAAACAAGCATTATAAAAAAAAAGTGACAGATTAAGGACTTGTTGAAATCGGTTGTGTTGGGCTAAAAGGTGAAAACAACACTAATTGCTAACTGCCCGTTTAAGGGCCAATGCAGAAGTACTTAAATATTACAGAAAAATTCTTGATTACGGAGATGAAATACTATTTTAAAAGATCCGAACATAAAAGAAGAAAACAGGCTTATTAACAGCTGAATGGCTTTGGAATTGAAATATTTCGATTCTGCAATAAAATCATACTGCTGTAAATAAAAAATATACATCTTGCTTTATTTTCAGAGGAAATTACTGCAGAAACAGAAGAAGCAGAAGGAGATGAAGAAGATGAAAGTGAAGATGAAGAAAATAATGAACTGTGCTTAAAAGCATCAGGTGAGAGATTTTAGTGTTACCGTAGGCGTAACATTATGCTAATTCATTCACAAAAGTATGATCATCTCCGGTACTTCACATTGTATGTTATCTTTGGTGGAATAAGACAAACTTCAGTCAGTCAGATCAAGTGATGTCTCTTCCCATGTGGGCTTCGGACCCCATTTGGGGGTTGGAGAAACCTCACTGCTTCCCTAACATTTTGTCATCAAAGTTGACTGATTAGGGATGCACACACAAAACACTAGATCAATATCCGAAGGTGGATGAACAGGAAGAGGAAGTGTTCTCTACAGTGCAGACATGCCCCTCTCTGACCCAGCTGTCCACCTGGGCAATGGATTGGAGTCTGTTGATGATATGATTAAATGCCTGATATATGTGAAGCCCTTACCTTGGTCAAACCTAGAAATGGCAGACTGTAAGAAGAAAAAATGACATTGTTTTCATTATATCTTCATTTTGTGACATTTTTTTTAAGGATGCCAAAGTATTTTGTAAAAGAGTTTTAAGTATAGTTTTGATCTGCCCACTCTACCTACAACTTCAAAAAGAAACCTGACCTCAAGAGCAAAGTGTGCAGAGCAAGCTATGGGGAACCAGGAATGACCTGTAGCTGACATGCGAGTTCATAGAGGCATCCCACCTGATGTTTTGACTTGAGCATATGAAACCAGACACAAAGAAATATATTGAACAAAAGTGGCCTTGCCTATTTAATTGGTTTTCTTGGGAACCTATCAGAGTAACTCAAATTATTACTAATAATTTTTACTATCACCAAACAAGGACTGAAGTTGGAAACAAATGAACTGAGGGAGCGAGGTCATTCAAGAGAAACCTGAAAATGAACATTGTTGAGAAGGCCTATGGTGCTGGAATGGATTCTGTTCATGATACTGAGGTTTGCGCAGGATAAAATGGAAGGTCAGGCTGCGAGCCCAGTTTGAACATATAACAGCACAAGAGGATGATGAGTTATAATATTTACAGTAACATTTAACTTTACATGTGGCAGCTGCTGTTAAACTATTTGACACTGAATTTTATATAAATTCTTATTAAAATAATATATTGGATTCTGATATTATGTATTTTGATTGACCAATAAGTTTTGGCAAATATACAGTGTGTCAGTATAGTTTGCAGTACTAATGGAAATATAGTGATGTATAAATGTTCCTTTTGTGACATATTTTGTTTTGAATGTTTCTGCTCAGACCCGTTTACAAAACATTTTGAAGTGGAGCAAGATCTTGCACCAGTTGTGACCAACGATGCTGTGAAATGGCAGAAGAAAGAAATGAAGGTATTTGTATTAGCACTTTTGTGTTATTGATCTATTTGAGCCTGAGTGCTCATGTTATCTGTACACATATTTTTATAATTGGATGGTTAACATACTCTCAGAGAACAATCAAATCATTCTCCAGTTGATCTTGGCTTACTGAAGCAAACCAGGAAATGAATCAGCGGACAGACTTAAGAAAAATGGACCGAAGGAGAAACAACACACACATTCATTGACACTACCAGACAGCAAAACACAGAAAATACAAGGAATTATGGAAAGAAGAAACCATCAGTAAACATCCACAAGACAACTAACGCATGCATAAAATAAAAACTGGTCCCCACAGTGTGCATGTCAGACAGCTGAGCACATTCTGCAGACCTGCCCACTCTACCGACAACTTTGAAGAAACCTGGCCTCAAGAGCAAAGTGTGTAGAGCAGGCTATGAGAAACCATGAAGGATCTACTGCTAACATGCAAGTTCATAGAGGCAACCCACCTGATGGTCTGATCTGAGCATACAAAACCGAACCCAAAGAAGAAGAGAAGAAGAAAAATTCAACATTCATTGCAGAGGAACACAATGCAGTGTATAGGTAAATGATTTCGTAGAACATCAAAGAATCATATGGTTTAGTCATCTGGTCAGAATGAAGCAAAATCAGCCAGCAGCTAAAGCATACTATATGAGAAAGAGGAGCAGGCTGCAAGTTAAGATGCCGATCGAGAGAGATCAGTAGAGGGAGTAAAAGAGATACTACAGAAACGCAGTATGGCATTAGCGCAATCTATGCAACTAGCAATAGACAGGAAACTACATCTAACTTGTCTCTGCGAAATGTTACAGCATAAGCAGTAGGACAGAAGAGGAAAGACAAAGAAGAAGCAGAGAAGTACAGAATCTGGGTATATCTATTTGCGTTACATTATGAAAACAATGCAAGAGCACCTGGCTGCTACATCGACCAATACAAAATGAGTCATTAGCATAAACACACTATAAACATTTAAAGTTGGGAATCATCTTAAACACGGACTGTGTTTAAAATATTTATTTCTGAATTTTGGGCTAACAAAAAAGAGGTAATCTTGTACATAGGGGCGTTCTATACACAGAAAAATATGGTACATAGACAAAAATTACAGCGCTTTTGTGCATTCTTCTTCTTTCGTTCTCTTGAAATAAATTATCTATATCTGCAATGTTGTTTCTGGTCTGAACTTCTGTCTTTTGTAATTCACTCAGCGACCCATAAAGTTTGACTTGCACCGGTGTTTCTCTTGGCTAAAGGTTTTTGCCTTGATGTATTTGGGACACTCTTGGAGAACATGATCTGTTGTCTCAGGCTGATTCGTCGATTTTAAATTTTGTATACATGTGGCTGAAAAGTCGATTATGTCCTGTTCAAAGGCGTAGGATAAACTTTGTGCATTGAAGATGATTCTGTAATAACAGTTAACGTACTAGATAAAAGTCTTAAGCTGTAGTTCATCCGTAGAAAGGAAATAAATAAAATCATTGAGCACAAGCTATAGATCTGGACCAGAAAGCTCAGTTAAAGGGAAAAGGAAATACACACAGAAATAATGAACATACCCGTTTGACTCTAGCCATCCTGTTTTCATCACCATGAGAAGGAAGTCCACCAATGGGTATACAAAAATATGAGTCTGGCATCATACGCTCAGTACGGTGCAGAAAAGGATCCAAAGAAAAGACGAATGATTGCTCTTTTTTTAAATAATAATATTTTTGTGACTAATATTGCATTGAATATCTCCCTGACTGAATTTTTTTTTTTTTTAAATAGATTCCAGTTTTAGGACCAAGTTGGCTTCTTTATAGAGATCCATCACTTTTGCAACATCCCAGTACAGATACTGACCTCAAGAAACTCCATGTATGTGACTGAGTAAAACATTTAACATTACATTTGCTTAGTATACGTTATAGGACAGATTATATTGTTCTTAAAGTTGTCATAGATTGTTACAGTTCCTTAAAAGTGCTCACATATTATCATTTAATTTTTTCAGCTTTTGCATGCCTATTTTTCTACAGTGTAGGGATGGATTTTAAGATAAAAGAAAAGTTTGTCTGTCAGTGTGTTTGTGTTGCTGGTGGCTAAATGACATCTAAGGGCTAATGTCAATATTATGCTTGTCAATTTATTGTCCATACCAGAAATAGAAAGCTGTTTTATGGTAATATGATAAGACATGTTATTCTGTGTGGAATCCGGAACCCCATTTTTTGGGGAAGGGGAGAGAATAGATCCACTGCCTCCCCAACAAGCAGGTCATAGGAGTTGAGTAATTTGGGACTTCCTTCAAAGTCAGAGTGCATCTGCTTGAGCAGCAAGAAATAACCAGCTGCAGACAAATAAGCCAGTAAAACAGATGTACAAGCAAAAGTCCAAATGAACAAACAACCAGGACTTTTTGCCGGAGCTTACAGCCGGTGAACAAAGAGAATAAGAAACGTAGCCACAGGGTAAACAAAAATAAATTTTTTTTTTGGTTGGCATTGAAAGACCAAAAAAAAAAAAAAGAGAACTTTGTTGATATAAACATTTGTTAGAATAATTCTAAATTACTTGTAAATGTAGATTTTCTGTTGAATTTTAAATGTAGATTTTCTGTTGAATATTTGTTTGTATAGTTTTGACAGATTCTGCAAGTTATTAACATAAGTACAAATAAAACACCATCCCTTTTTAAATTGTTTCACTGTGAATATATCTTCTTCTCCACGTAGATGTTGGTATTTATGGCCTTAGATATTCTATCTATCTGATGCTTGCTTGATCAACCTTGATCTCTTTTTCATTGTGTCTGAGTGACTGTGCTCTCTGATGCACTGTCTGGTGATAGTCCTGACACATGGCCAAACCATTTGATCTGTTGTCTCTTGGTGTAGTTTAGAACTGCTTTCATCCCAGCTTGTTTTCTGATATCATAAATTCTGAAGATATGTATTGTTTCTTGTAATTATGTTAAATCTCTAAAGCTAAAACAATATAAACAGCTTGCTTCTCAATTGTCGCCAGGTGAAGCAGAAACTCTGCAGTCAAGCACTAAACACCAACAGGCAACTGGCAGGTGTCATTCCCAAACCTGGAGGTGAGTTCTACTGCGTTGAATTAGTTTTTAAATTTTAATTTGGGATTAAAAAATTAACACTTTTTTCTGTCACTGGCTATGAAAACGACCATTATAATATAGTTGTTTGTTTGTTAGCCTAATGAAAACTTTCTATTAAAAATTAATACACATCTTCAAGTATATTTTGAGATACTATTGAATTTATAGACTTGAACATTTTCAGAGTGTCAGGTTTTGTGCTCTCATATAAACATATATATATATATATATATATATATATATATGAAAAAATATTGTTTGTTGTTACAATAACAATAACTGGTTGAGAAATGAGGCATTAGAACATTGGACTTTTTGCGGATGCATTTGAGTTTATAAAGATCTACACAGGACCTCTATTTTTAACATGCTAGGTCTAGAATATAAATATTAATGTAGAAAAACTTCATAACATGAAAGAAAAAAAAACATACACAAAGAGTTCAATGCCGGTAGACTGAGACAGAACAAGAAGGCAGTGGAGAGAAAATATACAGACAGACCTGCACACACTTGAGGGATTCCAACTGGAAAGAGAAAGCTAATCTTAGAGATAATAGTCACATGATTTTAACAGCAATGAACCTCAAGGTCTTGGAAATGCTAAAGGAGAAGATTATTTTTTTTTTTTTTTTTCAGCAGTGACTTCACTGCTGATCTTTCTTTGATCACAAGTAATTCTTATTGTCTTGTGTTTTTTCCCTCTTGGATTTCTTGCATTTGTTTGTAGCTGTAATTATTTATTATTTGTATTTTTTTTCCAGCTTCATTGACCCCGTTGCAGCAGCATCTGTTCAGTGTGATGAATTCCTACCAGGACTTGTTGTATCCAAAAGAGACTGTACAGAACCTGGAGGAGCTGAGATTGGTGTACACCCTGCATGCACTGAACCATGTTTTGAAGTGAGTATAGACAAGTGCCTTGCAAAAAGGGTTATGTAATCTCTTGGGGATTATGTTGTGGGTTTGTGAAATTATTTCATTTCTTATGTGCCAGGCCAGTTAGTTGAAATCCATCGACCTCTATTATTTTCGAAGGCCTGCTACATACATTTTAATAGTCATGCCAAATGTTGAGTTAAGAATTGATATCGCAGCACCCGGGACACTTAAGTGCTCCATCTTCAACAGGTCCTGCTGAGTTACAATTCTGATAGAATAAAGACTGCTTGTGTGTCTGTCTTGTCTTTACCTTGAGTGTTGAGAATCAGCCAGATCTCCTGTTGACTCCTCACAGCACTGTTCTCCTCAGACTGTGTTGATCTGTTTGTGCCTCCAATCTGTTCACTCGCTCCCATTAGAACTGTGCCTCCAAACTGTTCACTCGCTACCATTAGAAACTGTGCCTCCAAACTGTTCACTCGCAGAAGCTCACTGTAGTTACGTGACTTACCAGGGTAACTTCAAATTGACGATAAATTCTGTCTGCTTAGAAAGGAGGGGTCTGTTGATTTTTATTGTTAAAGCTTCGGTGATTCTCAAAAGTCTCCTGTTCGGAGTGTTGGAAAGCACTGTCTGTGTCAATTATGTGTCAGGAATTAAGTAGATGACGTCCTATGGAAGAAGCGGGTTCTTTCCTCTTGACTGGTCTCGACACTCTAGAAGGATCACTGAGCTGTGTATGTAGCCATTTGGGTATGTGCTCTGCCACTCTATTTCCAAGCTGTCTCTCCGTTTGACCGATGTAAGTCAACTGGCACTTACAGTTTTGTGCTTTATTTTATGTTGATGTGACTCTGTAGTAACTCACCTGATGAGATACAGCGAAATATGCCTGGCAATAAATTGTGCAAAGTATTGTTTGTATCCGCATTATTTAAATTTATTACGTGAAAACATTATTTTGAACATATTAGAATCCCAAAACAGATTTCCCCTTATGAGTTCCAGGGCCTTGTTGTGGGTAAAACAAGAATAGATGCACTACTTTCCCCAACAAGCATGTCATAAAAGTCAACTGATTGGGGGGGTTTCCTTCGAAGTTGGAGTGCATCTGCCTGATTGACAAGAAACCAACAGTCTACAAACGAATAAGTCAGATCTGTAAAATGGATGTGCATGCAACACTCGGGTTATGGAACAAGACTAAAGTTCAGAAATGGACTCACAACCAGAACTTTCCACTGGAGTTTACAGCTGGTGATCACAAAGAAGAAGTAGACAACACAGATTGTATTCTGTAGATGAGTTTTTTGTCAGTAATATACAGACACCTTAAATAGGTTCTGTGGACCACCAAATGGGAATACGATGAAAAGATATCAATCCAGACAAGAAATAGAACAAGTCAGCTTCAGATTATTACAATCACAGATGAGAAATAAAAGTTGTGGTTAGAAAGCCTTCGTGTACACATAAGACCAAATGGACAGTATTCCACCCAACGGGTAAATGATATTAGATGATGATTAGGGAGTGAACTAATATTACTGTCTTTCACTTTAAGAAAATGTTATGCCCCTATGTAACATAGGACTTGCAGTCATCTCCTCCATTCAATTCTAGCAGTCTTGTAAATATTGTTGGCAGTCCTGCGACTTTAATCTCTCTTCATTAGTCGTGGGGTTTCTCTTGGAGATCTTTGACTGCCCGGTTCAGTGCCCGCTTGATGATTCTCTGTTTTCTTCTTCCCAGAACGTGCCCAACCATCTTCTTTCTTTTATAAATGTTGATACCAGCAGTACCCAGATATTTCTTTGATTTCTGGGCCTGTCTTGGGATTACCCCATTTAACTCTTTGAGTCCTAAGGAACGCATCATACTTTCATCGGTCCCGCCTAAAGGCCCAATGAACGCAAGATGCGCCAATTTTACATCTCTCTTGACTACCCCTTGGGCCTCTGATGCCTAATCCCCTGGGACTCAAAGAGTTAATATTCATCAGATTCCAAAAGGTGTTTGTTTTGTTTTCATTTAATTTTCGTTCCATGTCTTTAATGGTGTTCAGTTTGTGTGTACGCAAAGAAATGTTCTGTTCCTGAACATTGAATTTAAGGAGTACAATTTTGGTAACCATTTTATCACCATAGTATATGTTTTACTCATTGGATAGTGTGGACAAATATTCCTGTAAATATGACGCAGAGTCATGTATTTCTCCCCAATCAAAGACAACTTCTGTGACCATTTTAATTGCATCATCTGTTTATTTAAATGTGGCACTGATTTGATAGAAGACATCGAGATTAGATGAAATAACATGTGCATGAATGTGTGATTGAGGGATTAGGAGTGGATCTGGCAAGAAGGGACATGTGAGAGGAAGAAAACGTTGTGTGTATAATCAGTGTGCTACAGAAACAGTTACCATCTACACTGTAAGACATTTGCTGCATGAGACGGAGCATCTGTGGGTATACCCTGTGTCTTATGTCGATTTTTTTAATCAGTAATCAGGCACTGGTTTATTTATTTATGTGGTTATTTTAGTTTTTTACTGTGTGACCCAATGACATATTGTGTTTTTTTTTTCTTTTGCTGCAGAACAAGAAGTCGTGTCATTGCCCACAATACAAAGCTGAAGAACAAAAAAGCAGACACTGATGAGGAGTAAGTAGACATTTTTTTATTTGTATTGTGTTATATTAACATTTTGTAGGAAAAGAAAGACATGAATAATGCATTGCTTGCTGGTCTGGAGTTCTTTACTGTTAAGAAGAAGAAAGAGGTAAAGATGAGAGGGTTGACTTCATTGTACCAGGTTTTTAGCCCATAAGGTTCAGTCACTGTCCACAAAACAGCTAGCTCCTGCCGAGAGCACCGCACAGAGCACGACCTCCGTAGCTCCGGCAACATTCCCTAGGAATGTCTGCAAATATTGCTCTCTGTAAATATTTCCATGAAGTGAACACATGACCTCCAGAGCATGAAGCAAACAGCATTCTCTTGCCATACAGAGACAGCATTGAAAGTAGTCAACATGATCATTAGCTTGTTATCGTCATCGGAACAGGTTGGAGTTAATCAAACATATTTACATGGTTTTTATTACCTCCTCAATTTCAGTGTTGAGTATCGTGACCAAGGCTTGACAAGACCAAAGGTTCTCATTCTCTTGCCCTACAGAGACAGAGCATTAAAAGTAGTCAACATGATCATTAGCTTGTTAACGTCATCGGAACAGGTTGGTGTTAATATTCTTTCATCTTCTTCTTCGGCTTTCGTTCACGTGATTTATGTTGTCTGTATCTACTATTTTGTCTCTGGCATGATTTGTTTTAGTTAATTCTGTAGCGTTTTCATCCCTTTGTTCTTAATTGTGCCGAGGAAATGCTTTCATCTAAAGCAGTGGTCTCAAACCTTTTCCAGGTAGGCCCACACCCCCTGAGTTTTTGGCAAGATCCACATGCCACCCCTTGAGAATATTTTGCTAAACTCCCATGCCTCCTTGGTAAAACCCCCCCCCCCCCCCCCCCTCACACACACACACACACACATACACACACAACTTGACATTGACAAAATGTTATTAAAAAGAGGACAGTGGATTCCACAATAACGAAAATGGAGTATGGAGATACATTTTTGGTCAGTATTATTTTCATTATAATTAAATGCATGTGTTATGTTATCATATTAATTAGAAATTTAATGGTAGAAATACAAACTGCTCATGAAAATAAATTTTGTTTTGTTTAATATATAATTTTTAAACCTATTTGTAATTAAACTAAAACAAAATATAAGTATAATCGATCATAACGTGTACAAATGCACTCACTTTCACTATTACTTTACATCCTTCTTGTAACCTTGTGGCCATCACCCCCACCCTGCCCCGACCCTGGTTGGAGACCACTGATCTAAAGTTTTGGTTTTTGATTGGTTTTCTGTCTAATTTGTTAATTCATTTTTAAATTTATGTACATCCTTCCTGGCCCTTTATGATTCTCTTGTATTGTTTGTTGATAAAGACTTGGGTCAGAACTTAGGGTTTAGTATGTTTCCTTTAAAGTCAAAGTTCATCTGCCTGAGAGGTGAGGAACCAACAGTCTGCGTACAAATAAGCCATGGATTAGGCCATAAAAAATGGATGTGCACACAACTAGAATTTTCTGCTGGAATTTACAGCCAGTGTATGCTGAGGAGGCCTTTATTCTGGGCATGTAATTGATAGGTATTGTGCCTTCTTAGTTATTTACCACACACTAAAAAAAAAGGGAAATGAGTATAACTGAGAAATTGAATGTCTTCACAGGCCGTTGTAAGCAATAAGAAACGATTTGACAGTGAATACTCTGAGCTTGAGAACTCTCAGCTGTCAGAAAAAGGATTCAAACCTGGTGAGTTTAAATTAGAGAAACAGTTTTTTTTCAGTCTGTTAAAGAAGCACATCAGTGCATATTTTCTAGGTTTGTACTTTCTTGAATCCTCTCTGCAGAGTATTTACCCACGTAGCACCTCATGCAGACCCGCCCATGTCAGATCTTTACAGAGGCAAGGGTGCTCTTGAAATAATCTATAAAGATGAATTGGAGGACAGAGCAAAAGAATTGCAAACCAAAGCATGACAGTATAAAAAAGGCTTGGCAGGAATGAACAGATGAGACATGGTAGACTGAGAATGAGACAACTGTGAACTTATAACCCAACAGTAACAAATAGGCCTCGCTTCCCATCACAAAATTCTAGACCAACCACCCCTTAACAAGCATGTCATATATATTGACGAGTTCTTTCCTTTGAAGTGGGAATGTATCTTTCTGAGAGACATGTTTGTTTACAGATGAGCTAGATCTGTAAAATGGATGTGCTTACAAATAAGCCAGATCTGTAGAATAGATGTGCTTACAAAAAAGCCATATCTCTAAAATGGATGTGCACTCAGAACTCACATTCTGGAACAAGACTGCAGTCCAGAGGTGAAGAATGACCAGAACTTTCTGCTGGAATTTGCTGGGGAAGAAGAAGAAGAATGGGCCTCGCTGACTCATCCTTTGATGCACCGATGCAGATTTCAGAACATGTCATACAGGATTACTCAGACCTGACCAGAGAAGAAATCGGCACAGAAACGACACTGCCAGACAAATTATGAGGCACTGGTGGAGACTGCCAGCACACAATCTGGTTTGTGACTCCTCCTGGAATAGGTAATAGCATATCATATATTAATTGCTGGAGAAGAAAACTGGCATATCAGACTTAAGAGGGTGATACATGCTACAACTGGATGCTCAGCTGTCAGTATTTCCCTCTTTATGTTAGTAGTGTGAAGCACGCTTTGAATGTTATGCACAAAAATGTTTGTACTTCTGACTTTGTTGGCCTCTTTTGGCCTAAGCTGTGCGAATACACTTTGTAATGCCGGGGTGCCAGGTTCAGTCCCAGCTAGTGACAAATTGCCTTGGTACAGAGAGGTGACCGTTCAGTAGCAGGGGAAAACTACTGAACATAAAATTTGCCTAGAAAACCAAAAACAGCCCCCCAAAAATGTTGGGGTTGGTTCTGCATTGTCCTGGAAAGGATATAGAAAGATATAAACCCAAACGAAAAGTTTATAAGCGAGCTTCATAAATATATCAAACATGAACAAAATGTGAAGGATATGCAGCTAACTTTAAACTCTGACTTTGTAATAAATGCTAAAAATAATTGCCAAAATGTCTTTTTCTTAGCTGACTTCAGGAAAATATTTGAAGGGAACACAGACGATAACTTCCGTGTGGGAATGAGCGTGTCCAAGAAAAGCTTGCGGCTATACAGTAAATTCTATGAATCAGATATTATTCTGGCATCCCCTCTAGGTCTCAGGATGATCATTGGACTGGAAGGGTAGGTTCATCATATTAACATTTCCTTTACGTTTTTTTAAATGGTTTTTTTTTATTTTTAAACATTTAACATTTGTGGATTTATTGTTAGGAAACAGTCTATGCAGTTAATTTTATATTCATATGTCGACTAAAATTGGTCAGGATAGTTAAAATAACAGATGAAGATATTTTAATCATCTCGGTAAATTGACTCACCTGAGACAGACTGACAGCTTTTACAATACCATCAAGAAGTTTTTTTTATTGTTTTTAACAAAAATTATATTTATTAGTGGTTGGTTGTCTTTGAGAATGGTCTGTTGTGATGTCGAAACATCTTTCATGGTGCAACTTACATACCATTGTCTAAAAAACCACAAAATTTGTCTTTTTTCTCAACTGACTGCCATGGAAATCACCTGCATTGTGAAATGCTTTCACTAACCTCTAAGCCCTGAAGCCGTTGTATAAAAAGTAAATAAAAATACAGGACCTGTTTCCACACCCTCAGGCCTTTTAGGCATGTAGGGGTAGACCTAAATTTAAAGACCCTTTGGCACATGATAGTGGGCACTGTGGTCAGCATCACACTGGCCGCTTTTACTTCCCAGAACTTTATTGGGTATCCATTTAAGGCTGGGCTAATCTGAGAGCCATGGTCGTATTTTGACTAAAGCCTGGCTTCATAAGGACTTGAACCCTCGACCTTTGGATCTGCAGACTAGCTTAAAGCCAGACTATTAGTGAACTAGAAATATTCACACAGTTGGGATTTAAACCACCTGGTTTTTTATATTTCAGAAATTGTGTAAGCATTGATTGTATTCTGTTGATATACAACTGTAATCTTTCTTTTGGGCAGTGATCGGGAACGGGATTTTGACTTCCTGTCATCCATAGAAATGCTCATCATTGACCAGGCAGACATCTTCCTTATGCAGAACTGGGACCACTTCTTGGTGAGTTTTGAGTATACTCCCTTTGATTGTGTCACACTTTTCATTAAAAAATACTATCAGGTCTTCTGTATTTGCTTCTGTTTTGCATAATTGACTGCATTAGTTTCAAAATACTGAAATGCTCACAAATAAGGGCTTTCATTACATCATTCAAGAGCATTTCTAGGTTTAGATATATACAAATCATTAAGATTCCTTAAAAAGGTGGCATTTCAGTGCTTTTATTTATTCTTTCTTTTGTACATTATGGTAAATAAACACATTGAAACCTGCATAATTTCTAGAATTGAATCATATCTTCTTCTGAGCGTTCAATGACTGTAAACTCTAGAAGAAAGTTCTGGTTATTCATTCACTTCTGGACTTTGGTCTTGTTTCAGAACTTGAGTTTTGCAGATCTGGTTCATTTGTATGCAGACTGTTGGTTCATTACCTCTATGGCAGAAGATGCATTCTGACTTCAAAGGGAACATCCCAGTTAGTTGCCATGTATAACATGCTTCTTATGAGGCCATGTGGTGCAGGGCCTAGACGCTCACGTGGGGATCAGACAATTTGTGAATTTAGGTCCTGGCGGTAACTGACATTTTTTTAAAATGACCTTGGCTGCCAGGTCCACCATACCCATAAAGGGTACCAGGTCAAGGTGACCGGCATTATGCTGACCACATCACCCACTGTATGCCCACTGGTCTATTAAAATATAGGTCTAGCCCTATATGCCCAATATGCCTGAAGGCGTGGAAAAGGCTTCTTTTACTTTGCCTTTGCATGCTGGGAGCAGTGGACCTGTTCCATTACTCTCCCCCATAAGTCGAAGTGCCTACACAAAGAATTTTATTTTGTAAACTAGCTATGTTAGGTACGCTTGTTATCTTTTGTGGCTCTCAACATTAAGTGATTCAGTTCTAGAACAAGCAGTGGTATGTGTCTCAGACACACTAGTGTTTATTGCAGGAGTTTCTTCTGTGGGTTCTAAGGTATCATTGTAGAGAAAACAAGAATAGGCCCACTGCCTCCCCCCCCCCCTTTTCTCCCAAAAAAGCTTGGCATAAGAGTTAACCAAATGGGGCCTTCTTTAAACTCAAAGTGTATCTACCTACCTGAGAGGCACAGAACCAACAGTCTGCTCACAAATATGTCAGATCTGTGAAACAGATATGCACACAAGACTAAAGGTAGAGGTGGGCAGACAACCAAAACTTTCCACTGGTGAACGCATAGAAGAGGAAGATTGCGTGAGTTGTTCTTTTTAATCCACTTTTTGCTTAGACAGCCATTTTCCTGTTTTCTTTGTTGTATCAAAAAACAAAATAGGTTGAAAAATAGACCTGTTGTTTGGGCGCTGATAATTTTCTATTCTGGTTAATTTTATCTTGATTATATCTGTTATTGCACAAAGAGAGCTGATTCTTCTTCTTCTTCTTCACTTCCTCTTTTACCGCTGTGGGTGTCGAGGGAGATATAAGGTTCTGTTTCTGGCCCTTCTGGCTGCCTCGACCATAGGCACATCGTGCTGTTGTAGAGCTTCTCTGATGTTATCCTTCCATATTGTTCTTGGTCTACCTCTTGCTCTACGACCTTCTTCTCTTTCCATGTATGCTTTGTATGGTATGGTGTCACAAGGCATTCTCTCTAAGTGGGCAAACCAAGAGCTGATTGCCCACATAATAAGGAGACGATCTCCATTCTTTGGTTATTTCTCAAGAATGAGAAAACTACAGTACATCTGACTGTGGGAAAGGTGAAGGGGAATTAGAGGGAGGCCAAGAGAGAAGATTCTGGACAGTTTGACATCATGGTGTGGAAGGTCATCTGTGTCAGAATTGAATGAAAGTGCACGAGACAGAAGGCTAGTGTCCATTTCAAGAAACATGGAGCACATCATTCATAGTCCCTCCTCTTCAACCCTGGGATTTGGGGATACCCTACAGCAGGGCTATCCAATTGAGTTGGCTCAGGGGCAAAACTGTTCAAAAACAGGGATTGTCACGGGCCAGAGGTCTCAGCCCCAGCATTGAAAGATTGAAAATATAATACAGCTAAAAGTGATCAGTGGGCCACTTGCTAGGCCTTTGTTTTAGATTCAGATTTCTAGCTCTAAATGATATGATGCTTTGTTCAAACTTTTTAAATTCTAAGGATGACCTAAAACAGGTGGCAACCAACCACCAGACAAGTAGAGCTCTGACCTCTGCTCTATACTTTGCCCCAAGCTCAAGACAAAAGACTAACTGATGAATCCTATGTGATGTGCAATGCCATGAGAAAAAGGAGGGGGGGGGGCACGACTCTTCTCTTTTCTTTCAAAAAAATGTATAAATGGCACTTTTAATTTGTTCCACACAGCATGTTTTCAAGCACCTTCACCTGCAGCCAAAGGAATACCATAATGTTGATTTCTCCCGAGTGAGAATGTGGTCTATAAATGGATTGTGAGTGTCACCTTATAGCTTATTACCACAATAGTCCTCATTTTCTTTTGCTGGTTCCATTTACTCATCATCATATGCCATTCTAATAAGCGTAGATTGTCATGTTTTACAAGATCACCAGAATCAGGGATCATGTCAGTTGTCTTGTCTTGCCGTACCCATATGGTTAAGCCATCCTGGTGTTTACCTTGTACCTTTTCCTTGCTCTCTTTTTATCAGTCTTGCCAGACATGAAACTTTTGAGTCCACATTCCTTCTCATAATATGTCAGAAACACACTGACAGGCCACTACATCTAGTATGCAAAAGATTAGTGTTTTAAAGGGTCGCATGTAAGACGGGCCTGTATGCCCAGTTTGTGATCATTTGAAAATAAAGTTCGTTCGTTCATTCTAGTCTTTGTAATCAGTTTATCTTTCATCTGTCTTGTTGAGGACTGCCACAATATTCTTTGCAATCTGCTCAAACCCACATCTCTTCTTGGAATAAATGTCTCACATGCATATAACAACAAACTTTTTATTTAGCACAGTTGCAAAATCTGTTGACTATTCATATATTAATAAATAGTATTCGAGTTGTCAACATATGAATGAACATTGAGCTGACTCAGTGTCTCAGTTTATTACAATTCCCTGATCTTTCTCTCACAGGCTTTTTGTTTGTTTTCATAAACAGAAATCAACAGTAAATATTTTTAATCATCTTGTAAACATTGCTTATACATTCCCTGTGTTGGTTTCAGTGTTTCTTTATAGGCGAAAAAGTATAGACCCACTACCACCCTCTCCATTGCCAATATTAGTTTTGCCCCAGTATATGGCACATTATTTTCAAAGCCCCATCTGGCTGTTGTCGTGGGCCCTAATATAACCTAATGGGTTTCTGGGACTTGTTTCAGAGTGATCCTCATCCGAATGGTGACACTTTGTGTCGCCTGGTGTAGATTGCTTATTGTGCGGTCTCGGCAATAGACTCTGAAAGCATGCTGAGAACGGCGAAGACAAGGATGCTCGAGCAGAGTGGCAAGCTTCACTGGGAAGGTCATGGGTAGTGAGCATACTTTGGATATTTTCTTCAGGCTATGCCGGCATTGTGAGGAATAAACAGGCAGACAGATTGGCTTGATCTGGACCACTGGGTGCTGAATTGATACATGACTAGTCAGATCTGGGTCAAGGCCCTATGGGAACAAGTCACGAAGAGAAACCAGATTATTATAGCCTGGAGAGAATTATGCACTTTGGTTCAACCAGGGTCTGGCCAGCTCTCTACACTCAAAGTAAAGGCAAGATGGACATATAACCAGATAACAAGCAGTGCTGACTGCTGAAGATGAGGACAGAGCGCAGCTGAGAATGCCCCAAGTGCTGTGATGTTAGTTCTTGACTTAGCTCGGCTCAACTGTGCGGTCTTAGTGGGGTTGAATATCGCTCACCCCCACCCCTCTTCCCACCAGTAGGCATGTCGTAAGAGGCAGCTAATTAGGGGTGTTTCCTTCGATGTCAAAGTGCCCTTGATTGAGAGGCAAAAAACCATAAGCACATACAGAAAAAAGCCAAATCTCTAAAAATGGATGGCCATGCCATGCTGAACTCAAGTTCTGGAACAAGATTAATGTCCACAAGTGGATGAACAACCAGAACTTGCCCTTGAAATTTACAGCGGGGGAATGTGAAGAAGAAGAAGCTTATGTATTTTTAACAGTATATGACCATTCAGAGAAAAGAGTTTTGATCAGTTGTGTGAAAACCATCACATCATTTCATAATTAATGTTAGTCAGTTTTGGATTCGCCTAGTTAACAACCTGTAAATACTTACTTTTCAGGAGCAAACATTATCGACAGACACTGATTTTCAGTTCTGTTGTCCTTCCAGAAATTGTGACCATTTTCAACAAACACTGTCACAGTATCCTTCAAACATCTGGTAAACTGAATGAAGTCAGAGTTAAAATAAATTAGTATTTATATTAGCTGCATATGAGAGTTGCCCTAGTGTGGCAGGTACCGACAGAGCCAGACTTTTTCAGAAATGACGTTGGCTGCCAGTTCAGCCCAGCCTCAAATGGGTACCAGCTACATTCTTGGGAAGTAAAGGCGGACAGCGTGATGTTGACCACATCATCTCCGAGTGCAGTTTGATCTATAAAATCTAGCCCTATGTGCCCAATACACACGAGGGTATGGAAAAGGGTCTTAAAGGTTACTTATTGGCTGTTTATAGAAATCATAGTCATTTATAATTTACCACACTTAAGAAAGCTACCATGGCAGGAAAAGTTAAAGGTACCAAAAAAGTGGGAGGATAATAATAAGAGATGTCCAAACAGCCTTTGAGAGAGTTTACAGGCAGGTCAAAAGACAGAAAGTGATGAAGATCCAGTGAACAAATCAAACCAGTGAAAAGTAGAACCAGTCAGCTTCACATTATCTCAAACACAAATCACAAGTAAATGTTCTGGCTTGAGAGCCTTCATCGGCACATTACATTGATATACTATACCGCAAACAAGAATCCCCCCCCCCCCCAAATGTTATCTGGAGTGGATCCAAGAGGAATCACATATCTAAAAGAAAAGAAAATCACACAAAGACATCTTGTTTAACAAGAAAGAGTACTGACATTTGACAAACTACATTTCTCTTGATTGAATCAATTTAATGTTTTGTAAGCTTTTGTTTTATGCCATAGTTTTTAAGTTAAATAAACTGATTGCTAGAATAATAAAACATCAAAATGTTATAGTTAAGCCTTAGTAAAGATGATCTCATTAATTAGCTGTTACAAGAACAAACGACATGAAGACATGTATATTGAAAGTAATTTTACCAAAAAGCATTTAACTTAACCATTGTTAGACTATGGAGGCAAGTTGTTTGTGCAAAGAGCAGAGAAACTGGGAACTATCAGATCAAGTGTTTCTGATGCACCACAGGTAAGAAAATTTGTAAACGTAAACCCATTTGCCCTATAAATTCTTAGGGGAAAAGGTCAGAACCTTGGAATCACCCCCCCCCCCCACCCCGGAACAAAACAACCCCATTTTACTCAGACCGCAAAAATTTATATAATGTTTAAATAATCTATCTGAAATATATGAAGAGGAATAGGAAATGAAATGAGTGAATTTACAGAGATTCACTCTGTAAATATCATACCAGTAGGTTGATAACATAGACAGGACAGTCATTTATATTTGAAGGAGTCACCAGAAGATCTGGCTGATGCTTAACACTTAGGGCAGGGACAAGACAGACATAGAATCAGACTGATACCATCAGAATTGGAACTCCCCGCTGGCTGCTGAAGATTAAAGACAGAGCACAATTGGGAATGTTCCAAGGGCTATGATTTAGGTTTATCAAAACTCTTATATCTGAAATGACTCAGTCAGTCAGATGCTGTCTCCACAGTGAAGGTTGGTTGCAGTGGATCCCCAATATTCTAACTTATCTTGGTTGGGGTAGTGCACTGTCTTAGACAACCGTTTGTCCATCTTTTGATGGTATCCTCTCTCTTGTATCGCTGTTCACCTCTTGCTTTCTCACCTTAAACTTTTCCTTCTGGTATTGTTTTTATAAGATTTTTATATTTTTTAATGTAGCTTAAATATTTCTTGTCTTTTTACTTTTTTTCAGCAACTTTCTTTTCATTCGTAGACTTTCTAGATCTTCTGTATTTGCTTTTGTTTTCATAAAATACAACCTGTTCTTTTGTCTGTTCACTAAAATAAATAGTTTAATTTTGTAGCTTGTTCACTGTCCAGATTCTGCACTATCCAGTTGGGTTGAATAGATATAACATCCGACTGTGCTCATTTTTTGTGTGTGGTGTTTATCTCTGTAGATGCCAATAATTTATACAGCTTCTAACATGACCAGAGAATGTAGATTGTATCCTTCTGATGTGGGTGATCATTTCTCTTTGTGTATTAACGTCTTTCAAGAAACTTGTGTGCACGGAGACATTGGGTTATAGTTGGGGGTTTCCATGGCAAAATAGTCAAGCCCTTTGCCCCGTGCTCTGAACGTTGGGGGTTCAGTTCATGGCTGCGGTATTCAGTTTGTAAGAGCAGTTGTTACAAAGATCACTGTGGGCCATCGCCGGAACTACAGAGCTTGTATTTTGTACAACTTCTTAGCAGGCGGCTAGCCATTCTACGAGAAGAGACCCCACCATAAGAAATAAAACCGATATATTTTTGTGTGGGTTCCCGGGTCTCATTGTGGAGAAAATAAGAATACACCCTTTGCCTCCGCAACAAGCATGTCATAAAAGTGAACTAATTGGGGCTTTCTTTAAAGTCGGATTGCATCTGCCTGATAAGCAAGGAACCAACAGTCTGCATACAAATAAGCAAGATCTGTAAAACAGATGCATACACAAAACTAAGGCCCTGGAACAGGGCCAGAGTCCAGAAATGGACAAACAACCAGGTCGTTCTTCTGGGGTTTACAGCTGGTGAACACAAACAACAAAACCCATAGCAGGGCAATCGATTTTCCTGACTTTTTAACTTCATTTGATTGTGATTAATTTTCTGCAGTAGTGAAATCTGAAAATCCCAACTTTATTTACATATTGTATCTCCAGATTTTTCATCGAGTTGCTTGCGATGCTCCAAGTAGCCTGTCACAGAGGAACGCAAAGTTTGAGTATTTGAAGAAAAAGGTACGTTTTTTTTAATAGAAGCCAGTTTTGTGTTGCAGTTAGTACAGCTTGTTACCATGGCTGGTCCAAGTTCAATGCCAAAAGTTGTTTACTTATTCATGGCCATAACCTAGATTTGCTGTTATCGCAGTTATGCTGGATTATCTTCTCTTGACAGCCCAGTGACATTCATAAGGTGGTGGTGATTGAAGTAATTAGCACAGGGATTGGCTGATAGGTTTGGAGGTGGCTGTAGTGGAGCTTTCCCTGATATTGAAAAGATAAGACATTCAGTGAGGCTTTTGTTTATTATATATTATATTTTTTCAATATGCAGTTTATCTGTGTTTGTGTGTGTAGATATATATATAAAACTAGATATGGTACAATTTAATAACAATTTTTAATAGCTTTTTATGCATATGTAGATTTGGGTGTATAACTAATTACATGTGATGTCATTTTTAAACAAAAATTAGCGTATGTATAGATTTATGTGTAAAGGTGAAAAAAAAAAGTAAGGTCAGGATATGTGAACTACTGTCGTTAGACATGGTTATGAACCATAAGTGCTCCTTCACCAGTACGGACAGCTGATAAGAAACTGTCCGCCTTTGTCGGTTTAAAACACCGGCCGTGGGCTGCAGCGAGTTGCAGCTGGATTTGAAAGCGAGTCTCCTATCGACTGCGCTAAAGTAAACCCTCAAAGATTTATGTGTACTGTATTGTATCTGTCTTATGTATGATATCATTTATACATAACTATTTATATATTATATCATTTGTAAACAGTTTATGAAAGTTATGTATATAAAGATTTATGTGTATTGCTATTTAACTATCTTATATAAGATATATTACAAAATTGCTATCTGTGTGTACTTTATATACATTGCAGTTTATCTAGCTTATGTATGTTCACATTTTGTTTGTATTTTAGATTATTCCCTACCACACGTCTGCTGGAATGAAGCAGACATTGATATACTGCAACTACTACAGTTTTGTTCATCTCCGCAACTACTTCAGGGAGTCAGAAACTGACTTTCTCTTCATTAATGAGTAAGTGATCTGTATTGTGAAGATTCTGTTGTTGAATTTTAATGTTTGACTAACCCGTTAAAGAGTAAGTATTTCATAGTAAGTATATCATAGTATTTTTTTAATTCTTCATCAATATCCAGTCTTCTTATTCTTTAACGGCTGTAAACTCTGGTGGAAAGTTCTGGTTGTTCATCCACTTGTTGACTTTGGTCTTGCTTGTTCCAGAACTTGAGTTTTGCATTCGTATTAATTTTACAGTTGTGGCTTAATTATATGCAAACTATTGGTTCTTATCTTTCAGGCAGTTGCACATTGACTATGAAGGAACTCCTAATTAGTTGCTTTTTGTGACATGCTTGTTAAGGGAAAAGGGGGGGGGGGGTATCAATACCCATTAAGCTAGACTGTCGAGGGGGAAACCTCATGTGGTAGCAAAAGGAAGGGGGATGGTGATGGATAAGATGTTCCGAGTTGTCTCAGTACTGGCCATTAAATATGCCAGATTCTCAGTAGCTTTGATATTCCTTGCTGCAGTTGTAGAATCTTCTGTTCCAGCTATTTGGGGGCATACGCATTTGTAATGTGTTGATGAGCTTTAGTTCTAGATGTTCCAAAATGTATATCCCTGAAGGATGATGTTGTATTTTGTGTGTGTTATAGGTACGACACAGAAAAGCATGTGCGCAATGCCCGCATTCACTTTAGGAAGCGTCATCCACACTTTATGCTGTACACAGAAAGACTGCATTTTCACTACAGGTGAGTCATTAGAGCGGTGGAGACTACATTAGAAGTGACTTATGCTATATTAGAAGTTAGCTCAAACTACTTTAGAAGTGACTGAGACTATAGCAGGCATGACTCTGACCAACTGCATTAGAAGTGACTGCGACTACATTAGAAGTAACTCTGTTAGATTACATTAAAAAGAAATTCATACTACTATAAAAGTGATTCAGACTACATTAGAAGTAATTCAGACTACATTAGAAATGATGACTAATGTAGAAGCGACTCTGACAGACTACATTGGAAGCGGCTCATACAACATTAGGAGTGATCATACTACATTTGAAGTGACTCATTTCACATTAGAAGTAACTTATACCACATTAGAAGTGACTCATACTAATTAGAAGTGACTTAAACTACATTATAACTGACTCAGAATACACTGATAATGACTCGGACAGGATTAGAACTCACTCGGAATAATACACTGATAATGACTCAGACAGGATTAGAACTCACTCGGAATACACTGATAATGACTCAGACAGGATTAGAACTCACTCAGAATACACTGAAAATGACTCAGACAACATTAGAATTCACTCAGTAACAATAGAAGTGACTCAGACAACAATAGAAGTGTCTCAGACAACAATAGAAGTGTCTCTAATTATGTTAGAAGGGACTCATGCTACACTAGGACTGAATCAGACAGACCGCATACACATTTTTCCTAGCTTTTTTTTCTATAGCCAGCTTGATCATTACAACACTATTAAAATTTTCATTTAACAATTAACAATACTTGTCAGATGATTTTTCAGAACTAAGCCTTTCACTTCACATATAATTTTTTTTTTTCAGCTCTCAAAAAATACTTCTACCTCACATTTTTTGCATGCATCTGTTTTTAGCTCTTTTGTCCCAGAAATACAATTTGAAAAAAAATGGGGGGGGGGGGGGGGGTGGGTGAAAAAGCCAGAGTATCCAGAAAAAAATCTAAAAAAAAAAAGTTTTACAAGGGTCAATAATGGAGAATAATAATAATAAAACAAATTAATTGTCTGTGTCTACAAATATGTGAAGCACTATGTATAGAGTACTCTACAAACATGAACCGAATGAAGCATTCAATTAAATACATGCCCTGGGTCTAAAAAATAAGTATTGGGTAATTCGTACCTAGACATCTCTGATCTTGTTGGAATTCTAATGCTGATGCAACAGGCAAGTTAGTATGTCAGAATGGCTCTTACAAAACCATTTTGTTCACAAGTATAAACCTCCTAAATAATATTTTAAATAAACATTTTCATATCATGTCCTCATAAGTGCTGTGCAGGTGTAAATACAACCAGTAGCATTAACTAGGCTCTCTGGGACAAGTCACTGCAAGCCGTGCTGGGTTAGCGGCATTTGCGAGATTGATTCACCAACAGAAATGCCAGGTTTCGCTGCTTTTTGGGGCAAAAGATTAAGTAATTTAAAAAAAAAAAAAAACCCAACCTAATCTGTATTGTATACATTATTTATACTTGTTAAATAACTACAAAAGAAATCTATAGTTTTTTTGAAAATTCAGATTCAGGTTGAGGGGGATTCACCACATTGTGTGGTTTGATCTGCCACAGTACCCACACTTCTACCCGGAGCTGGTCAACTTGATGGAGACCACACATCATGCTTGTACATCTACAGTCCTCTTCACAAGGTATCTTCTGTTTTCCTAGCTTTTTCTTTGACCAGCTTATTGCAGCACTGTTATGTTAAAGCTATACTGTGTTTTTAATACATTAACATTAATTTTTAAATGATTTTTTTTTTAAAGAATGAATTGTACATCTTGTTTATCCACTGTCCTCTTCACTAAGTATTTTGGCTGAAGACTGTCTCTTTCCTAGTGCATGATAAGTTTTGTAATTCTAATACTAGTTTTGTTGCTTGTCCACTGTGTTTTGATTTTGTCAGTGAGGTGCAGACCATTTAGAAAGAAGTGGCAAACTACTAAACACAAATTTACCTAGTAAAATCACAAACTGTCAAACAATTATGTGGTTGGTTCTGCAATAACCTGTAAAAGATATGTAATGTAACCTTTCTTTGTTGCTTGCATATAAATCCATATGGTCTGCAGTCTTCCCCATTAGATCATACATGAAGGATCTCATCATACTGCACAGAATTCATGGCACCCACAAGGATTTCATTACATGGATGCAAGATATTCTATAAATATGTTTGTGGTGTGTAGACTGTCTTCTTTTAAATGTTAACAGGATGGTAGATGTAATGTCTCCTTTTTAAAATTTTTTTAGCATAGATCTGTTTTTAAATGTGCGTATTTTCATGTAATTTGTTTTTGCTATTATCTAAGAAAAACCAGGTATTTATTTTGTTGAAATGACTCAGTATTGAAACAGAAAAAGTATTTCATTTGATTGACAGCTGTAGAAACATGGATTACCTTTGAAATAGAGGACAACCAGGAAGGTTAACCCAGTCAGTAAATAACTAAATACAATCATGGACATGTTGGCCGAAAGGTGCAAAATACATTGAGGTAGTAGAAACTCCAAGCACAAGAAGCTTCCGATCGTCTTAACAAGCTCTCCTGAATGTTTTTGCCTGTTTGCCTTTCTCACACTCTGGGGCATTGGCCCACCCAGGTCGCAACTTCTGGGCGTCATTTTCCTTTTGTGCAACTGAATCTTAGCTAATATAAAACATAGTTTATTCACACTGATGACACTTCTCCTTCCCCAACTCTACAGTAGTCACGCTGCCCCAGTAAAGGTGAACTGAATGCACTCTATGTCTTATCGCCATTTCGACTATGTCACCTTGGCCGGGAGTGATTTAGCCTCTCTCCATCTGTCAAAAAACGTCCATTGCCACCTTAGCTGGTTTATTGTACCCCGCAGCATGTCACTCACGCCATTTGGCATCTTTGTGCCCTGTTGCCCACTCCTGTCAGTACCCATGGGTACTTTGTGGGTCACATTGCTATGATGAATCAGTGCTTTTTCCTCATCTCTAGCTGTAGGTGATTCTTTTTATGCCTTCCATTCCATTGATGGCAGTTAGGATTTTGGCTCACAGTACCCTGTTATCATAAGGCATGATTTGATTACACTGGCTGACTTTAGACGACAGATAGGTTTATCACTCGCTACTTTAGATGGTGAGAGCCTGCCTTTATGTTCTGCTGATAGCGACCCATTCCAGCCTGCTGAGATCAACTGGACACTTACTATTGCTCCTCAGCCAGCACCAGACTTTCTGTGTTGCCTCACCCATTTTTGGTGTCTGTACTCTCACTTGATCACCTAGCCTAAGTTATTTTAATGCATCAAATACTGAGTTGGACACCTGCCTCTGTGCACCTACAGTGATGATGAAGTCATATTACCTACCACGTCTCACTCCTCAAACTGGTGACCAGATCAGATTACATCTTGTCTTGTATAAGTGTTCTTCAACCTCATAGGGAACAGTGAGTTATGTCAGTTCTAGCTGATGAGCAGTTGAGAAGTGAAGTAAAACATCTGGCTTCACTTTGAACTAATTCAGAGCAGCTGTTATAGCTCTTCAGGTGAACTGCTAGCTGCTGGTCATGCATACTCAAAGATGGACTGAAGGCTTGCAGCGTTAGTTGTTACCAACTAATTTCTGTCAGCTTTCAGAAACTACATGAAATGGACATTTGTAGTGGCTTATCTATTCATCCTTTTCCTCACCTTGTTCACAGTTACGGCAGCTTGGTAGGGACCTTGCTGTACACCCTGAATCACCTTTGGCACAGGGATTTCTTGCATGTAGATGGACAGTTTGTGCTCCAGTGTCTGCTTCACTCTGCACAGGGAACAAGAGGTCCCCTTCAGTTTTGGCCAAATTGGCAGCAGATGGTAGGCAGGACATCAACACGAAATCTGCTCAGGAAGCTCAGCCCCAGGGGTGCAGTTTGTCACATCTTGCTCTAGGAAAGGGACCTCTGACCAGTCCCTTTTTATGCCACCCATTGGTCCTCTTGGAGCTGTTGTACTGCCCTTTAGACTTATCTTGTGTCCCAGATCATTGTCCAAAAGATGCAACATGTATTGGTCAAAAGACATATACATCACAAATTTACATTAAACAGACACAATACAAGTATTGTCCAGCAAAAACAAAATGTATTGGGCAAATGCAGAAAAAGGAGGAAATCTTGAACAGGTTTTATGGTGTGAGTTTGAGATTCAGTGTACCCATGATTATTAACTTTGGGATTATCTTTGTTTCAGATATGATGCCCAGAAGCTGACAGAGATTGTAGGCTCTAAACGGACAGCTCATATGCTTGCTTCCGAGAAGTCAGTCAACATGATAACAGTGTCTTAACTTATTGTTTTTCATCACATGCTCATCGATTTGCATGGTTAGTGTTTTAGTTATCTCTTGGTGTCCCATCACGTGCCAAGTGATATTCATATTTTGTGACAACAGGTCTTAGCAGATTGCCTCTTAAGACATGCTAACACAAACTATGACTAGAGAGCTGAATGGAGAGAATGAAAAAACACACACAAATACAACCAAAAGTTGCTGCCCGTGTGGGTTTCAGGGCCCCATTGTGGGACGGAATTGACCCACTGCCTCCCTAACAAGCATGTTGTAAGAATTGACTAATTATGGCGGGTTTTCTTTGAAGTTGGAGTGCATTTGCTTGAGAGGCAGGGAGCCAACAGTCTCTATACAAATAAGCCACGTCTTTCAAATGGATGTGCACACAAAACTCGAGTTCTAGAACATGACTAAAGTACAGACATTGATAAACAACTAGAGTTTACAGCTTATGAACAGTAGAAAAAGACAACAGCCAAATGTCTTTATCAATGAAATGTTCATTGTATGTGCATGTACCTTCTCCATTCCCTTATTTGAACTTTTTAGTCACTATTTTATGTTCAGTACTTTTTTTTATATCAGCTAAGGAATATTATGGCTAAGAAGTCTTCATCAGCGCATGATATGAATTAATAGTGTTTCATTTACAGACAGAAATATACAAAAATCACTTAACTGGGATCTCTTCTGGGGTCTGTCTGGTATCAGCTAGACTGCACTTATTCCTGTTTACAAGTTGCACTTATTCCTGTTTACAAGTTGCACTTATTCCTATTTACAAGTGTGGCAGTGTCTAGAGTGATGATTAACTCATTAACTGCTAGGCCAAACGCTTTCCATGGCAGAATATACACTGTTTCCGTAAAATCAAAAGTGCACCATGACGGACACAGTGTATTTTTTTGTTCATAAACGTTTTACCTGTAATGTCTGATGTTACATATTTTTTGGTTGCCACAGTTGTTTTAAAGTGTGTTTGGGATCTAAAATTCTTTCGAAAAAGGAATGGAGGAATTCATGGAGAGATGATTCTTGACAGCATTTCCTCATGGCCTTTAAATAATTTTTTTAGCAAGGGATTTATGTTCTTGAGATAACACAAAGGAAATATGTATGGTTGTCAGTAAACTTTGGCAAGGCACTTGATGCTGGTTATACAGCTACTTGAAGTTTGGCCAGAATTGAACTGATATAGTACTACATTCATGTAAACACACTGCCTCAGTGTTTAGTGCATGGTTTGTAAATTTATTTGCATTATTGTAGTCAGAGAAGGATGTCTAAGTGTTACACATGCACACACACACACATATATCTGTTTGAGGTTTCAATCAATGGATCATCAATGGGTAATAGCTGTTAAGTGCTCCTTTCTACTTCTAACTCAAGTCTGAGTCCGAAGTAGCTCAGCACAGTGCCCAGGTTCTGTTGCACCGGCGAGGATCATGAAATACTTTAGGTAGATTTTTAACTCCAAAATATGCGCGGACAGCGCCGTTAGGCTACTGCCAAGGGATTTTTTTTAACATGCACAACAGTGCACACAGGTGACCGATCTCACTACCCAAAGACCAGGGGAAATACTTAAAGTCTAAGTCCACATAAAAAAAATCCCCAGCCCTTACCAGGGATTGAACTTGGAACCTCTAGCACTCGAGGCGGACACCATACATATACCTTTGTTTATAGTTTTTTAAAAAAAGGCAAAAACTCGCAGTTTGATTCATCTTACAAAAATCTCTGACCAGACAAATGGCTATGATTGGAATTAATGATAATTCATGTCAAATTGTTTTAACAATTTTTTTTTTTTTAATCCTGTAAAAATTAAAACATTTATGATAGGCGAGGCCTGTGTGTAAATAGATGTTTGAGGGCAGATGGTTATTGGTGTGTTTGAGGATTATGGATGTTAACATGTAAATGTTTAAAGTTGACAAGTGGCGACAAACTGATGAATCTGTATTTGAAGTTGGTGTGTTTGAGGCTTACGGGTGATAGTATGTTTGAGCCTGGCAGAACTCTTGTACATTAAAAAAAATGATTTTTGCTTGTTTTGATATAATGAAATGCAATACATTATAAATGAAATTATCACAGCTCCTGCTTTTATAAGCTTTTATTAAGTTTAATTTTATTTGTGTTTGTCTGGTACAATTTTTGTATTCAGTATGTTAAAATTTATTGTAACATAGGTAAAGAAACATTTTCACACTCTATAGACGCACTGGGTGTGTGGCGCTAGCCCTTTTATAGATCAGTTGGCACACTTTAGGTGATATGGTCAATGTCTTCACTTTCCAGGGACTGTACCTAGTATCGATTTTAGACTGGATCAACCTGGAAATAAGGTCATGTGCGAAATAAAACAAATATGTTAATTTATATCACTATTATGAAAGTAATAGTAGTCAGTCCTATCTGTGTAAACACTGAAGATAGAGAGCTTATACCAAGCCTGGCATCCAGTGTTGCCACTTTCTTTTGAAAAAAACCCATCCAAAACGGAGTCAAAAAATATCTCAAAACATCTAAATATGCGTGGAAAACATTAAGAAAAAACAATCCAAATTGGAAAGAGTCACAAATTATATAGCAGTTGATATGAACTTACCCCCTATAGACAATCATGTCCTAATCTTCACTGAAAAGTCTGCCTTACAAGATCCACAGGATAAACTTAGCTTGGGATGATAAAGTTGAAGCTTCAGAATCCAAAATGAACTCTGGGTAACTGCGTTAGCTGTGTCCCCCCAATTTCTTTATTAATTCCCCCCAATCCAGGAAAGCCTTGATAAGTGGGGGGAACACAGGCCCCCCTTTTCCTTACCTCTGTGATCCAAGGGCTGAAAGTTATACTGTCAAGATAGCATTTTCTAAAGATGTTTCCAATAATTTCAATACTGATTTCCCGTGTAGGGTTAGCTTTGATAAACTTACCTCCCAAATGAAAAAACCAAATTTCTACCATCTAAGCCGTCAAAAAACCATCTAACTTGCAATAAAAAAACACCCTAAGTAACTGAATTTAAAACCATCCGAAGATGCCAACTCGGCCTGGCAATCCCCCTAAAACCTTGTGGGCCCCAACAGCTCCAGGAAATGAAATGCAACCCATGGGGAACACTTTTCCCTTGATTAAGTTTATTGGGAGGGCAGAACGCTAGGCCCCCCCTTAAGCCCCCCTTGTTGTAACCAGCTGGTGCCCAAAGAAAGCTCTGACAAGTGGGACCACACAGAAGCCCTACGCAGACTTTTTCGGCAAGCTTCTGTAGCCCCTGTATTCTAAACATGTTATTAACTTTATGTGGATGTTAACAAAGCAAGCTTGAGTGGATTGTTCTACATGAGTATCACATGGTCTCTACAGTACTGCCCA
>CAJHNH020001956.1:122500-133857 GCA_905116865.2 Candidula unifasciata | reverse complement strand
TTTTTAAAAAGGAAGGGGAAAAAAAAAACAGAAAGAAGAAATGCTTCATGGTTTGGTCAAGGACATGGGAAAAAGCATAAAAAACAGATTGTTAAAATTTGCATACAAATGGAAAAGGAGATGGGTGTGTGTGTGTAGAAGGGGGGGGGGGGGGGGGTTTAATTTTCGACAAGAACAAAAAAAAATGTAAAAGGTTACATGACAAGGAACCCCCTTTAAACCCCCCAGCACCGTAAACGAACGATATACCCCCGTGAAAAAGGGTGCCCCCAAATCGGCATGTATGCCTTTTGTTCAGTCAGCTCGCTAGTTAAGCGTAGTCACGACGTATTCATTTATAGTTTCATGTGTCTATGTTAATCAAAGATATTCTAACTTGCAAGCCGTCTGCTGTCTGAAAGGTTGAGTTTACCCCTTTGTACCTTTCTAATAACGTGTACTTCGGGTTTTATTTTTAAGTGAAAGGAATACAGACCCCAGAAAACATAACAAAAGGTACTCGTTCGGAATTAACCCTTACACACAGAACTACTGAAATATGGATATTTTGTAGAAACTGCCATGCCATTGTGCTTTACAATAAATAGTGTTAACATTAACTCACTTAAGACGAACACTCAGGGACCATGAGAAATTGTTTATTCCTAAGAGGAATATATTCTTCCTAATCATCGTATTTTCTGGGTTAGCAAAAATTTATTGAACACAAGTCTTTAATTGGCGGCTCCTTGTGTTGGTGTTAATGAGATATTAAGTTTTGAAAAATATCGTCTCGTCTCTCTCGTTAACCGGTTTCCTTTCAGACTATATTAAGCTAATGTGACTATGTTAGGAGTTTGGATATTTTATGTTTACCGTCACAAACCGACGTACTGAGCATCGCACACATCCAACCACAGTCTGTTTCAGAATTTTAACGAAACTTTTAAAAAAAAAAAATCATATTTCAGTAATCATTACTGTAAGCTGTTCAAATTTGGTCAGAAAAACCTGTTAATAATCATTCCCTTTGAAAAAAAAATAACTAATTTTCATTTTGTCCTATTTGAGGTTTATTTTTTTTTTTTTTATAAGATGTCGATCCAAAGCAAACATTCAGCATGCTTACAGTAAACTGATTGACGGGAACTTTTCAAAACGTCAGATTACATGTGTTGCATAGGTATTTGGCTCTCATAAGATCTTTATGTGTATAGCCTCCCGTGAACAGTTTCTTGTTGTTGTTGTTGTTGTTGTTGTTGTTGTTGTTGTGGTTTTTTTTTTTTTTTTTGCGAGATAAGCTATCAAAATAAACAGCAGGCATTGCTGCACATGCGAAGTTCTGAACAATGTCCATCCGTGTGTCAGTAACTGTACATTCTATTTTTTAAGCATATTACACATTATTAGTCAAAGAGAGATCTTAGAAATTCGCCACTTTAAGAAAACAGTCATCATCATCATCATCATCAGATGCCTTGCCGACTGGCGTGGGCGATCATGCCTCTCCAAAATCTGCGATCTCCTGTAGCATATATCAGTTCGTGTGCCGACACACCTCCATGCCATGCAACAAGACTGTCAAGCATCTTCTCTCGTTGTCTTCCTCTGTCCCTCCTTTCACAGATCTTTCCAGTGGTCACAACATGTTCCATTTTCCCTCTTCTCATAACATCCCCGAAAAATGATGACCGTCTCCTTCTGATGACTGTGATAAGTTCCTGGCTCCTACCTCAGAATAAAACAGTAGTACCTGTAAAATATGAAATCATAAGGACATATGAAATATGCCACCGACAATATTTTGTCTTGATCCGTATAGTAGTTTTCTAGATATTTATTATTGTGAGGAAATAACTTTTAAAACTCACTACAGTATTAAAACTATGACGTTGGCGTACCTGGGGACATTTATACGAGGGTCACTGGGAAAATTAGCAAGGTGCCACATGTCTTTCTCGTCTCAGTTAGTAGTGAATGAGAAAAAAGCCATTATTTTATACTGAGATTATGTGATAGGTGAAGAAATTTACAAGAAATATTGGAACAACACACAATATTAATTTCACGTAAAAAACAAGGACTGAAATGTTTTGGCCATTAACGAAAATTAATCCAATGATGATAGAAAAGCGAGCGCACAACATTAAAGTAGAAACGCCAAGAGGTAGGGGATGCCAAGAAGAACATGGATTAAGGGAGTCGCTGATACCTTGATACTCGCCAACACCACAACATAATGGGTCAGCGAGCGTGCCCTGGCTCGGAAATCGATCACCTGTTAACCCATAACATTTAGCGGCACACAGCAGACAATAGACACAATAAAGAATGTATTAAATAGAACATTACACAGCATACGGACAACAAGAAAAGCTGTACTAGCATGTTTAAATAATAGCTATGACTGTGCCTTGCACACGTCAGCGTCTGTGGCTTAGGCGTTGCGAACGCGCTTCGTAATGCCGTGGTGCCGGGTTCGATCCCTGCTGCGGACGGCTTGTCTTCGACCGTGGTACCGAGAGCCGACCGTCCAGTCAGCAATGGCAAACTACTGGACGTAAATTTGTCTAGAAAAACCACAACAGCCAGAAAGTTCTGGTGTTGGTTCTGCTACGTCCTGCAAAGGATACGCAACTTAATTGGTGCCTTGCACACAGCGAATATGTCCGCAGAAATAAAAACTGGGAAGTTTAGTAAATGTTTGTGTACACTTTATCAAAGTTATGGGGTTGATAAGAGACAAGTGGACGCTGGGTTCAGAGAGTTTAAGCTTCTAGAAGTCGAGAGATAGACCGGATGATGTTAATAATGGTAGAAATGTTTTCCTGAAGGTGACAAATATGAATATAGGCAGGGAGTGCGTGTCTTTGTTTCGGGTTGGCGTAGGGTTGTAAAACTGGACTGAGATTCTATAAACAATTTGATGTGAAAGAATATCATGCGGTGCATTGTTAAAGCATTTGTATATATTTTAAACAAACAGTTTGCTAGACAATACCGTAGGGAGTTTTTTTCCGAACGTCTCTCATGGTTTGTTCAGGGACTTTATTGCCTCAAGATGTTTGTTATGTATGAGCATTGTCTCGCTGTAAATTATGAAAGGATCAGGTGATAAGATGTGGTAACAGAACACTAATCGACACCGTAAGGTAAAGACGGGTGAAACGTGTCAAAGCTGTCAACGGACGAGGATGGAAATCGGGAAATAAGACCCGTGCGAGACGGAAACAGGCAAATTAGTCTCCCAGGAGATATCAGACGAGAAGCGCCGGGAGAACATACGTGGGAAACTGAGAGAGAGCAACATAGATCAAAAGTGCAAGCCTATTAGGTTGGGTGACAGAGACGGGTAGAAGGTGGAAACAGGGCTACAACAATTTTCGTGGGAATAGAACTAACTTCCGGGAAGCTAACCCGGTCAACAAATGCCCGCAGAAATCAAATGTGTTGGCCGAAAGGTGCAAACATCACAGCCATGCTGTAAAAGGACACAATGCAACTACATCTTCGAATAAACGCAGAAGAAGAAGAGCCAACTTTCTTTGGAAAAGCTGCCAAAACACACCCAAAAGTACACAATTTTTAATTTTAAAAAACCATATTGAAATGTCTTTAAAACACACACACGCGCACACACAAACACACACACACACACACACACACACATATATATATATATATATATATATATATATATATATATATATTAGGGCTGTACCGAATATGCGCTTTGTATTCGCTTCGGGGCCCGAATAGTGGACCTAATAAATATTCGGTATTCGGCCGAATAGTTGCGGTCGGGCCGAATACGAATAGTGGTTCTTTTAATCCCGTTTCTGCATACACTGTGATGGACTGAAATAACTCTCAGTAACAATAATTGCTGTTGCCTGAGCCTGTCGTAGCAGGGGAAACTGCGACCCGGTTGCGTGGTACAAACTGCATAAAATGCCAACCGCAGCGTGTGTGTGTGTGTGCGTGTGTGTGTGTGTGTGTTTATGTGTGTGTGAGAGAGAGAGAGAGAGAGAGAGAGAGAGAGAGAGAGAGAGAGAGAGAGAGAGATAGAGAGAGAGAGATCATGCATTTTTTTGTTTTTTCAGGGTGTCTTCGCCAAAATCAAATCTGAAGATATTGCTAACAAGAATATGAAGGTGCGTTTAAATTACATCGAACAAAGCGCCGAGCGAACGATTGTTTTGAAAGAGGCTGGAGCCCGAAGACAACTAATCACAGACATCAGAAGGAGACAGTCGTCATTTTTCAGCCATGTTATGAGAAGAGGGAAAATGGAACATGTGGTGACCACTGGAAAGATATGTGGAAGGAGGGATAGGGAAAGACAACGATAAAAAATTCTTGTTGAAACAGAAGCGCACCTGACCAATCAAATCAAACATACGGTCCTTTTGCGTCAACAATTGAACACGCGGATTTTGAGTACGCTCACAATCACTTTTTACAGGTTAAATACAATGCCAAAATTTAAAATGTTCATGCAAAATGCCGGGTTCGATCCTAGCTGCAGGTCATGAGCCTTGCGTTGGTTTTGACAGCAGTATCAAAAAAGCCGACAGTCCAGAAGGCAATGGCAAACTACTGGAAGTAAATTTGCCTAGAAAACCACACACAACAGCCAGGGGCTACCAAAAATACTGGGGGGAAAAAAGGTCGGCGTCTGTGGCTTAGCCGTTGCGAAAGCGCTTTCCAATGCCGGGGTGCCGAGTTCAATCCCAGCTGCGGGCCTTGCGCCTTGCGTTGGTTTCGACAGCGGTATCGGGAAGCCGACCGTCTAGACAACAATGGCAAACTACTGGACGTAAACTTGCCTTGAAAAACCCACAACAGCCAAAAAATGATGGGGCTGGTTTTGCAACTTCCTGTAATGGATACGCAACTAACATACCAAAAATACGGTTTTGCTCATTGTCGACCAGGTCGCCCATGGGTTCGCCGGTAGACGACTTCGTCTTTGGTTGATACATTATGTAATTTGTCTTCTTTGATCGCATCAACACGGTAAGACTCCTTTTCAGAGCTACTTGGTGGCAAGCAATGCTAAGCCATTTTATACGGCGCACATAACCTAGTCATAATTATAACCTAAAGATCCCCCTACAGGAATGCTGGTTAAACGTAATTATTTTTTTTTTACAAAGCAAGCAAAGCCAAGACCAGTTTTGCTCGGCAAATAGTACCGAATTTGTAGGAAAGTTTCACCTACGGCAGCCCTTGGTAGAAAGTAGGAAATACCGGCTTCTGTTACCAAAAACCGCCAATAAATGCCTCTATTACCATTTTTGCGGTGTAGGCGGGGGAGAGGTGGGGGGTCTTTGAACCTAAGGATTTACGGCCGCATGGCTAGTGCTGTCGCCGCGACTGTGCAGGTGAGAATTGTATTTTGCCCCCCCCCCCCCCCCCACAGAAAAAATCCCCAGCGATACCGAGGATTTGAACCCTGGTCTCCCGCTTGAGATGAGAGTCAAACGTTCCAACCGTTCGGCCAGGCGCTCCTCATTACTAGCAGGGCAGGCATCTAATGAAGAAGACAAGCCGCAGTTGGTGATACATTAGTCACCATGTCTGGTGTATGCCTTGCAAGCAGTACTGAACTTTTCCTTATTCGTCTTCTTTAAACCCTGTTTTGCTGCTTCAGGTATTGTCGAAGATATAAGGTTTTGCCTCCTGCTCTTCTAGCCTCCTGGACCAAAGACACATCGTGCTGTTTTTCTTCTCGAATCTTGTCTTTCCCTCTTGTTCTTGGTCCACCTTGTGCTCTACACCCTTCTTTTTTTTTTTTTTTTTTTATGTATGCCTTGTATGGTATAATGTTGTACTTTATGTGATATTATTTGAGACCATGGTGAAATGAAATGTTACTGCAAGTTTGCGACATATATGTTCTTGCTGTTCGCCCATCATAAGTGATTAGGTACAGTCCTTTAATTCGCTAGAATACTAATGCTAGGTCGGTTCTACAAGCAATTGTTAACCCAAAACACACGCAGTTTGTCAACTTAGTGCAACAACTGGTTCACACGAACTCTTTCGTAGAAGAATATGTCCTACAGTGGAATACAGGTCACTGTGGCTCCGAAGGCAATGAAGGAACAGACAGAATGGTTAGAAGTGGCAGTGATATAAAGCACTAACATTTTTACTAAACCAACCACAGAGACTGAGACATAAAAAAAAAACTAGTATGAAGACACGTCGCTGTATATCAACCTACATTTTCTCACCAACACCCGCTTCATCGCATCTCTAGAGAGGGACATCTGTCATATTCAGACTAAGGACAGGGCACAATATACTTCGCCAACATGCTTTCACTTTTTCTGTATAAGAAACTCCGCGATGTGTCCCTGCAACCTGGCACTAGAAAATGCTGAGCGTTTTCTATGCATTCACTTTTTCTGTATAGGAAACTCCGCGGTGTGTCCCTGCAACCTGGCACTAGAAAATGCTGAGCGTGTTTTGCAACACTGTCAACTGTATACTGCTAACAGACAAGCACTGTGGCCAGTACAAACCTCAATAAAGACAAAGCTGTAAAGAATACAGAGAGAAATGAACTGCACGATTGCTTTCATCAATGCTACCGGTCTTCTGGATGCAGTTTTCTGACAGAAGTATCGAAGAAGTGGAAGGATCAGACTAGTCGTAGAGTTAGATTTGTGAAGATGGATGACTGACTGACTGACTTTCTACCCTACCAGGACATCACACAAGCGATAAACACCCGATGACACAATGTGCCACCATGTGGGTGAGGATCACCGTGGAGAGGTCCCAGAAACCGCGTTCAGCCTTTATGCCATATTTATGGCCAGGCTATATTGCGGCCCCTGGCAAGAGCCAGAGTAGGGCTTCAAAGAACGAAAAATTTCGTCCTAAAAAGGACGAGAAGTATAAAGAAGATGGCTGATAAACTCCAGGCTTTTTAATATGATTGGTACAGAAATATTTTTACAGTATGGTGGGCTAGGAAGGGCCTGAATAATGAAATTAACGTCTTTAAGATTTGAATATCGAGTCGGACTGGATCATAATTGGTAAGAATAAGATATCAACATGTATTGATTGGCGCTTATAGAATGAGTGCCAAATTAAACATAATAATGAGTTAATCTTGCTGTGATAGTAGCCTCAAGGGTTGCCCGGACATTAATTTCTATATATGGCACCTAGAATTGGCTATTGTTTAACATACTCGTCTCAGTCAGGACACAATAACATGTGTGTCTGATGAATGTTTTCTTTCATAGTGCCCTGAATGAAGTCCATTAATGTTTGAACCATGATGAAATTGTTTATAGTGTGACTACCATTGAAGGAAAAAAGAAGTTGTGACGATACAGGATCAGTTCTTAACCAAAAAACCCCAACTAAGCAACTCAGAAGCAGAAAGAATTATATCAAAGCGCATTGACTGGTTTAAAATGCAAGACGATGCATGTGCAATACAGATCCTACTTCTGCGTACACATAAACCCACTGGTTCTCCGGTAGACGACTTCGTCGCAGGTCGTGACAATATTTAGGTCTCTCTCCTTTGACCGCATCAACACGACTGAAGTCCTTTTCAGGGCTTTTTGGTTGCGTACAGTGCTAACAGTAATTTTATGTGACGCACATAACTTAGTCACAATTATAACCTAAAACCCCTCCTTTGGGTATGCTGGTTGAACGTGATCATTTTTTATTCAAGCAAAGCACCAAATACCTACCTGTTTCTGTGTAACAGACGAAATGTCTGCATAACACACGGAATGTCTGCGTAACACAGGAAATGTCTGCTTAACACACAGAATGTCTGCGTAACACACTGAATGTCTACGTAACACACGGAATGTCTGCGTAACACAGGAATGTCCGCGTAACCCACAGAACGTCTGCGTAACACACGGAATATCTGCATAACACATGAAATATCTGCGTAACACACGGAATGTCTGCGTAACACATGAAATGTCTGCGTAACACATGAAATGTCTGCGTAACACATGAAATGTCTGCGTAACACATGAAATGTAACACACAGAATGTCTGCGTAACATAGGGAATGTCTGCGTAACACTGACATGTCTGCGTAACACATAAAATATCTGCGTAACACAGGGAATGTCTGCGTAACACACAGAATGTCTGCGTAACACACAGAATGTCTGCGTAACACACGAAATGTCGTCACGCAGAAATCTTCAGCCTCAAAGACACAAAACGAGGTGACAGATTTGTTTAGTAAAGTAGGTTTATCTGCGGTCCTTGCGCCTTACTTTGGCTTCGACAGTGGTATCGAAAAGCCGACCGTTCAGTTAGCAGTGGCAAACTATTGGACTAAAATTTGTCTTAAAAAACCACAACAGCTGACAAATGCTGTGTTTTTTTTTTTTTTCGTCAATGTCCAGTGAAGGATACGCAGCTATCTTATCTCAAAGTAAGATTATAGTATTACAATACGTTTCTGTGCGTTTTCATTCTCATATTAAAGTTATATAGATCGTTAAAAATAATAAACCACATCTGTATGTATTATTTTAAAAATGTATTATTCACTTTTAAAGGATTTTTTTTGTTTTTTTTTTTTGTTATTTTTCCCCAAGCCTGCAGTGAAATCACATTTGGTAGATATGAGATTTCTGTGATCTGTCTATTCTGTTATCATTCACAGCCCTGGCCCGGAGACTAACAGTTAATCGAAGCTTGACTGTAGGCTGCATTGCCATCACAACAGTGCAGTGAAACCTCGCTAAGGAAAACTAGCTGAAGACCAACATTCTGTTAACATAAACTTAATGATTGTCCTTTTAAAGATTTCCACCTAATAATGCATTTATTAGTACCCGGTTAGCGTCAATTTTTAAACACGAATTTATGGTGTTTCAGTCTCTTGGATTTTGTATTAACGAGTTTTTACTATAATAATAATAATAACGTTAATATTAATTATTACTACTGTTGCGCTCTTAAACAAGGCCGTCATCCACTAGTCCCCTTTTTTTTTTTGTCATGTTTGATTGGTTTTTGTGTGGCTTATGTAATGAGGTAGCCAACCCAAAGCTCAGTCTTACGCTTATTCGCCTATTTAGGTCAAGAGAAGGAAACTTTTTCACGCCTGCAAGCGTACTGGGCATATAATCACCCCTGTCAGTGACACAGAAGTTAGTAAGTTTTTACCCCACCAGGACATCACACAGCTTGATAAACACACGGTGACACAAAGTGCCACCATGCGGATGTGCATCACCCCTGGAAAGGTCTCGAAAACTGCGTTTAAGCCTTTAGGTTATATTAAGGCCCCAGCTAACAGCTGGGGTGAGACTTTGAAATAACTAAAAACTGAGTCCCATGTGTGAACGACGCGGCGTCCATGGCGCATTGTAAGTCCGACTTGTAATTACAACGTAATGCGATCAAAACCCACTGCTGGCTGCGTGGATTTTTATCATGGTGTGGGGCGTCGCAGGTCGACCCAGCCTAAAATGGATACCAGAATGGATGTCCTGGGGAAGAAAAGACGGTCGGCACAATGCTGACCACATTACCCATCTAGTGCCGACTGGTCTGTAAAAATATAACTGCTCCTCCCATACGCCCGATGCGGCTAAGGCGTGAAAAGAGATCTTTACTTTTTACTTACTTTTACATGGGAACGACGAATTCTCATAGACACAGAAGAAACGACAAAACCGGTAGATAACTGATCACCAGCAAGTGCCAAGTTGGGGATACAGATTTGCATTCTTGCCTTGCGTAAAGCAAATGACAAAGGCAGCGAAATAACTAAATTTACCTAAGTTCAGAATAAAGATTCACTCCTACATCTTGGACTCAGTACAGGGGAGCTTTTAAATGAAAACCTTAAAAGTGTGATTTAAAATACAATAACTTGTTGTCTTAAGTCCGTCAATATTGTTGTTGCAAGGTCGGGAAGAGTGTTAAGCACATGATATCGTGATGCAGACGAGCATTGTGACATCCTAATGAATTTTCTATCACAATTTTACGATTTTCATTTGAAGCACACTTGTAATGTTGTTAAAGGACCTCTATTACTTCTTAGGCACATTAGGCATATATTGTTATATTTATATGTTAATGACCAATCAGTTTTGGGCGGGTGGTTTGGTCAACATAACTGCGGTAGTGAACTTACATAACACAAAAGAAACAAATGTGAGATACTTGTCAACAACGGCCAAGTAGAAGGTGAAAAAAATGCATAAAGAACTTACGTTAAAAAAATGACAAGACAGTGAGATAATATATAAATATACTTACCTAGCCCGGCTCTCTAGCGTAGTTGGCTAAACCGGATTACGCGGTGACCGGGTGACGAACTCCATGTGGTCCGGGTTCACTCCCGGGGGTAGGCAGAAAAGCCACATTTTCTACCAGATTTACGGTATTTACAATGGAATCAAGGCCGAAAAGTTGCGATATCCATAATACCAAGCCTAAAGGTTAACAACTCATGGCTTCTGGATACTAAAACAAACAAACAAACAAACATAAATATACTTACCAGCAAAAGCCAAGTTGATGATGCACAGTAGCATCCTGGAGTCACATAAAACACAAGACAACGGGTAAGATAATTATTAATTATACTTAACAGCAAAGGACAAATTGAAGATGAAGTTCTTCATAATGGACCTACGTATAACAAATGACAAGGGAATGAGATAATTGATGATTACACTTACCAGCAAAGGCCAGATTAAGGATGAAGATATGCATCCTGGACTTCCTAGACTTGGTCAGGCAGATGGCAACAATCACCAGTGTGTTGCCCACGACGATCATGGAGAAGAGGATGTACAGAAACGTCAGATGCTCTGCCTGGTAGGAGACAGAAACATATCAATAATTCCAGAAATAATGTTGAGATGAATTATGTATGTATTCCATAGATGTGGTTTGCGAGCTGTGGTTTAGACGTGACTAATGAAGACACATTTGAGGTGCCTATCTGGTACACTTGTTTCCCCACTAGGCGCATTTGTCATTTGGAGGTGGCAGGTTCGATTCCTGACATGGCTATTATAGTTTTGATTGTAAAGTGTAAAGTTATCTAGTGTATCCTTCTATCTTTCTATTTCTGCCTATGAGTGCCAATAATTACATTGTTTGTTTATTATATATGAGATAGAAACATAGACATTGTAAACATCTTAGTCACGAACTCTTTTCACGCCCTTGGAATATTGAGAATATGTCATCATCATCATCCTGTTTGTGCCATTGGTATGGGTCACATAAGGCTGATAGTCTATTCATCCAGTCACTTTTGTACTGTGCAATCATGTTGATATCGTGGGTGACATCCATCCAGCACTTTCATTTTTATTTCTCGCATTCATTTTATTCCATAC
>CAJHNH020001956.1:97500-117500 GCA_905116865.2 Candidula unifasciata | reverse complement strand
AGGATGTTACTGCACTGTTCTGTGTGTCAGAAACAACGCTCCAGTCACATATAACAGATTTTTAAACTTCGAAGCAGCAGATATTGATTAGCTGAATTTTTGACATCAAAAAGATGAAATAAACAGCTGTTTGATCAAATAACAGGTACGCGAAACAGTTCCCACTGTTTTGATGGACCGCGGATCTAAAAAGGTTCGGGAACCCTGTCCTAGGCCACGGCGTTGTTAGGTTTGGTAGCCTGTGGCCCTCCTCCCGGCCTGACTTTCGCCAGACAGTTGTGAACATTGTTTGGTATTCACTTGTGACAAGGTTGGATCGACCCTAGGTCACTACGTATGGGGAGAATCCGGCTACTTCTAGAGACTGAGCCTTGAAAGTTTACAATTATAATAACAGTCAAAACTGGCTAACACGAACTCTTTTACGAAGAAGACTTGGTTAACAAGAACACAAGTTTGATCCCGGTAGGAATTATTATTCTTTATATATCTATTTGTCCGCGCTCACGAATTTTCTTAGTATGAACTCTTGATTTTGATTTTTCGTTTTTTTCCGATTCGTATTGAGAAGGTTTTGCTGTGTGTCTGTGTATGTGTGGGTGTGTGTGTGTTTGTGTGTGTTAGACTTGTTATTTCTCAAATATTCTATCTGCATTCTTTTCCATGACTTCTCAGTTTTTTGTTTTTTTTTTCTATAATCTTCTATACGATTTTCACAATTTCACTGCTCAGTACCTATCTTCAAATGTTCCTAGCACATTTATTTTGCCTTTTCTCATAAAAATTATCAGCATGGGCACAAGATTAAACAGATGGGGTCAGTAGCCAATTCAAATACAGGTAGTTAAAATTAAAAAAAAAAAAAAAATTTCCAAGGTAGAAGGCTACGACACGATGAAAAAATTCACCTTACAATTTTGTAGGAGTGGGGGTATCAAGAGGTCTAAGCCTTGATTAACTGCGTAATAATAAAAATGATAGTAAAATTATTATTCTTAGTACCGGAAAAGTTGCAAAGTTGACCACTTATCTATGTTGAACAACTCCTTATTTTGTATTCTCAGTAGAAGATTGCCTCTAAATGTTGACAACAATGACTAGGACACACATTGTAATTGACCCTCTGTAAGTTAACTGGCAGGTTAAAAGAGCGATCTGTGTATGTCCTCTTTCGCAGTTAAATTGCGCAATGGTCAGGCGCACTTACTTTGATCTAATCAAGTAACAGAAAGTATTGTGAACGGCACTTATAGAAAGAAGTAGAAAGATAGAAGAACACACTAGACAACATAAAAATCCGAAGCTATAGTTACCGTGCCGGGATGAACCTGACCCCGGCGTCTGCAAAAAAGAATCTTGCTTGGATCAGACCCCGAGAAGTCTTCGTCTCAAATACAACCTCAGAACCTCACCTCACAGTATCTTTCCCTAAACAGCTAATTTCTCCGCCTTGTTACCCCATGACCTTACCTCTTCACATTTGAGCCTAGACATTTAACTCCTTCCTTTATCTGTCCGTCCTCAAACGTTCTCCTTTAAATATGACCAAGACACTCGCTAATCTGACCTATATTTCCTATTTTTCCGTTTTTGCCACGTGAACTGTCCAGACATCCTAGTAATTTTATCATTAGCACAAACATCTATCACTGTCTTATCTGCTTCCTTTCATGGTGGCTGGTCTCCAACGGGTCATCGTCTGATTATCTCACGCCGATGAGGGTTTGTTGACCGGAACCAGAATAAGGTTAAAAGTATTACCGGTAAAAGGTTACCACACCAACTATAAATAGAACAGCTAACATACAGATCAGATTGAACTCCGCCCCTCTCAATATGGGACGCAGTATTTTTTTTTTTAAAGTCCCATCCCAGTTGTCGTCGGGTCTCTATTATGACCTAACGGTTGAAGGGGGTTTCAGTGACTTGCATCTGGGATTGATGGGGGGGGGGGTTGGGGGGTCTCATCCACATGGTGGCACCTTGTGTCACTAGGTGTTAATTTCTCGATGGCAGTCAAGGATTTAACGACTCTCAGAAAGATCGGATTACAACAAAATAAACTTAGCCACACTGGACTAAACGTTACTTAGTAACCATTTTGTAGTGCCCAAAAATAACTGTGCTTTATTCTATGCGCAGAGTCCGTGGCTTAGGCGTTGCGAGTCCGACTCGTAATTACAACATACCGCGATCGAAACCCACTGCTGGCTGCGTAGATTTTTATCATGGCTTCGCAGGTCGACCCAACCTAAAATGGGTACCAGGATGGATGTCCTGGGGAAGTGACGACAGCCGGCGTAATGCTGACCATATTACCCACATAGTGCCGATTGTCTGTAAAAATATGAACGCTTTTCCCATATGCCCGATACGCCTAAAAAGTGTGAAAACGGATTTTTCCTTTTTTTTTTTTTTTTTCTTCTACTTTATATATTATGCAGTAGAATGGGATTCGCAGGATTTGTAGCTATTTAATTCTTATCTTTGAGACGCTAATCCTATAAAACCTATACACTGCAATCATTGAAAGGAAAAACTACACAATCCTAATCAGACTTCGAAGTTATAGTCTGTACACAGATGTTGTTTAACATTGTGAATGTCCAGAGATTCAGGTCCGATGTAACTGGACGTTAGAAGCTAACAGTCTACTGCCATTTCTAACACTGATGTACATTCATATTTTCCTATGTGTTACAACACCCACGTTTATATTTTTAGATGTGTTATTTACCATTTTTAAAAAAACCTTCCTGTTCTCACTAATGTATCTTTTTTTAAACTGCTTCCCCCCCCCCCCCCCTTTACCTACGGAATCGTAGACCTCAAACCAGCTAGTAATAAATCAGGATTTGAGAATTTGATTTCAGTCTCCTAAACTCGTCGTTACACGTGTCACAGTTAATAACAGTAACATCAAAAGAGAAAACAGAGGTACCCCGGTATCACTTTCGATAAAAGCCTGTCCTATAGGGATCACGTGGAGGCAGTTGTGGTGAAATGCCAAAAAGGACTCAATGCCCTCAAGATTATTGCAGCAATGGACATGGAACAAAGAATGCTGTTTACAATGCTCCAGCATGTGGTCCTGACGGTGACAGATGATGGACTTGTAATGCTCACCATTTAAAAGAGTCAGCTGATAAAAATCAAATGCATGTACAAGAGATACACCGGTAGTATGTATGCGATATATACTTGCACTGCCTTCTGTTGCAGATAGGCTCACAGTTCTGCAGGCAAAGTCATTCATATCTCAGAGTAGCTGCAGACAAGAAGCACCTCCTGCATGAAGCCCTTGTTAGAGCTAAAGTTCACAGACTGAAAAGAGGAAGGTCTTGGATGGCGCATGCTGACGAAACAATCACACATTTGTGCAGACTCGATATTTTTAAGCGAGGAGAGGAGTGGGTCAAGGTGTCCGAACAAGTTCCAGATTTGTGTAGGGTTCTAATCAGAGGCTGGCCAGCTGGTGCTGCAGAATCAGAAGTTCAACAAATAATTCATGACAATTCCCACCCAAGTGATGTGAGTATCTATACAGATGGCTCTGTGTTGAGGGGCAGACGAAGTGCATGGGGTTTTCTAGCCAAGGAGATTGGACGTCGCCTAGTGCAGCAAAGCCTTGTATATGCTATCACAACGTCTAGTTTGAGAATGGAAGTGGAGGCAGGCTCTGTTGCTTTTAGTTGGCTTGAGAATCAGCTGTACACACATGCCGTGATTGTAACAGACTCACAGAGCATGTTAAAAATGGTGAAAACAGTCATGCTCCGTGCAGAGTGGCAAGTATGTTGTATCCAGGTCATGCCTGTGTGTTGGGAAATGAGACGGGCAGATAGACTGGCTGGCTCTGCACCACCTGGTAGTGAACTGATTTATGACAAGTTAGATATTGTGAGGGCCATTTAGGAGCGAGTAATCAGTGGGAAGGCGCAGGTGTGTATTACAGTCTAAGGAGAAATGGCGCTGCGAGGAGTTACCAGGGGATCTGACTGACGCTTAACACTCAGGGTAAGAATGAGACGGATATACAATCAGACGGTTACTGGTACCATCGGAATTGGAACTCTTCGCTTGCTGCTGAAGAAGGGGACTGAGCACTTATGGAAGTGTCCCGAGTGCTGTGATGTCGATTCTTTTTTCAACACTGAACACTCGTTGTGCTTAGTCAGCTCTGAAAAGAAAACATTATTTTCTGAAATGTAAGCTAGTAGTGGTCCACAAAAGGCAATATATATATATATATATATATATATATATATATATATATATATATATATATATATATATATATATATATATAAACGCTTTCCGTTCTTGAACAACCTGTGATGTGTGATTAACTCTTCGGTGAATTCAACACAATGTATTACATGTTTGCGTACCTTTTAGGTCACAACCCACAAAAGGAATCTTGCTTCTCTAGTATTTAGCTTAATGAAAGTAATTCACTTAAATAAACAGAGGGGAAACCATCGAGGCTCTATAAGCATTGTATATAATGAACAAACTGACAATCTACTGATCGGCATTCATAGAAAGAATTAGACACACTACCCAATATATCCGAACTAGGCAACCGCTGTAAATTAGTAATGCAGTGGATACCTTCCCACTGTGGAGTTCCCGGAAACGAAAAAGCTGATAAACTAGCTAAGGAAGGTGCAACTGAAGAACAACCTAACATACCAGTCTCTTATCAACAGAAGAAGAGAATGATCAAATCAATCAGAATGCCACCGAAACTGGCACAAGATGATTACCATATTATGGACAGACCAGACCAGGTCATTATCCTTCGCCTTAGAACAGGGCACAATCGACTTCGCTCCCACATGTAAAACAAATTTAAGATTGGCCAATCAGCCATGTGCACCTGAAACAACAGATCACATCCTTCAAGACTGTCCCAGATTCAACGCTTTCAGGCAAAACCTTTGGCCAAAAGAGACACTTGTGGAAGTCAAACTTTACGGCCGCTTAGTGAATTACAAAAGACAGTGAAATTCATACTAGAGACAGCTTTGCAGATATAGACAATTTATTTCATGCGAACGAAAGAAAGAAGAAGAAGAAGACTACCCAATATAAAAATTAATAGCTATAGTTACCGTTACGGCAATTGAACCTGTCACCTCCAATCGACTCATACGCCTTGCTGTGGAAACAAGTACACTGACCCATGACCAAGTAGGCATCCTCTCTGACAAAGATGGCTTCCTTAGCTATGTCAATCGTACAACTTGAAACCTACAACTGTGGAATACTGGCACATTTTTCTCAAACAATTGAAATGGTACCATAGGCTACAAATAAATATATTAACCAAAACTGGGTTGAAAATTTTCAGTATTAATTAAGTGAAGTGCCTACACCAGACTAGTGCGCCGTGCACGGAAAGAATCTACAAGTACAAAATATTCACTCGGAGTGACGTTTAACCCCACCAGGACTGTACAGCGAGCGATTAAAACCCCGTTAAACAGAGGCCACTATTCGGGTGAAAATCCCTCAGGTACAAGTCCCATAAACCCCTTTCAACCGTAGGGTTATATTAGTCACCCCCCCCCCCCCCCCCCCCCACCCTCTTTCCGCCAAGACGGGTACGAAATGACCTGAAGTCTAGCCGTAATGGGGCTTTAATTGTAGCAACAACAGCAAAAAAAAAAAAAAACATTAGGTGCCTTAAAATGGGACTGGTAAGTTTATTCGTTGGTTTTTCTGGTGATTATAGGTATGCGTGTCTGCTCTAAAACATTTCTGGAACTCAAGTACATCAAGCTTTTTATTTTGAGGTTAAAGATTTAGGTAGTTCAGAAAGCACAGATTAAACAGTCCTACAGTCTCTGAAGCAATAATTACTGACCAACATTTTATGATCAGAAGTATTGAATGGCTAAGGTTAACTGGCTTCGTCTGTGTTGCAAATTTAAGGAAACAAAACTCATTTACCTGAGAAAGATGTTTGAGCGTTGGCATACCTTTTCATTGTTTTCATGATTAGAGGACGTAAAAATTCCATAAAGAAATTGTATACACACAGTAAATTAAAATCATAGTGGGTTCGCTTCTGAAGATCCTCTATGCCCCCATACACAACTCATTTTTAAAAGAAAAAAAAAGTTTATTTTGTTTATAATGGCAAATATTTTTACCATAACAAAAGTTAGTTAGTCTTTCCTCTTGTGTCGAGTGCGGCACATAGGGCAGAGGTCGTGACTCTCCATGCACGGCGGTCCGTTGCAATCCGTTGTAGGTCTTGGATGTTTGAGTGGCCCATGAGCGAGCCTTCCCTGATGATAGTTCTACGTAGGGTTTCCCTTGGTCTTCCACGAGATCTTTTCCCCTGTGGTGTCCAAATGAGGGCTTGGTAAGGAAGTCTTGATTTATCCATTCTAAGGACGTGGCCGACATAGTTCCAGCGGCGTTTTCGTATAAAATTAGACACATACTCTTGCCTGGATTCTTGCCTTATTTGTGTATTGGTTATTGTATATAACAAAAGAAAATATGTTTTTCTATTAACTTTTTTTCTCTCAAATAAAACATTCGATTCAATGGCCCGGCTACGCCCGAGAAAGTGCAAGAAAGTTTCATTCTCATCTTGGTCCTCACCGGCGTAATATATGTAGTAGAAACTAGACAAGAGAGCGAGCATAACGTGAGCCTTCCGCCTTTAGGTTTCTTTTGGATGCACTCGTTTCCTAAACATGACAATGTTCCATTTCAGTACATGTCTTGCGATTCTCTGGAGTTTCTGTAGCACATACATTTTTTACAGTGTGGTGGAGCTGGTCCTTGCGTCACGGCCCGAGGTGGAGTGGTAGGAGCCTCCTAAATTAGTTCTTTCCATTGTTAGAGCTACTGCACATTACAGCCTCTTTGGAGTAATAGAGCAGTGACTTGGGGCGTGACTCAGGGTTAAAATCCGGTATGTTGGCAGTCCGAGATGTGGGAAGGTGTGAGTGTGTGTGTGTGTGTAAACTCAGTCGTTCCTTTAATACATCCGAAGCATCGTTAACAAGAACGTTCATGAAAAAACATTCACATCAAAGTGTCAAAGAACAAAACAAGAAAAAATCACCAAAAATTGTTAATTTAGTCTCCAAATGTCAATATAATTTTTTACACCGTGTTGGTCTTGATGATTTCTGCTTTTTTTGGGTCTGATGTTGGCTATGGCACCGTGGATATCACTCTCAACTTCAAGCTGGTAGCACTGTTTTGTTTTGTGTGACTCTTAAAGCTGAAAAACCTGATTATTACAAGAACAAATTAATTCAGTTTAATTCAGTTTCAAAACTGATTGGCACTTCCCTTTAAATTATCTCACTCTTCCTCGGGGGCAGGAGTGCCCCTTAGATTTGAGACCGTCATGTTTCTAGAATCATCTTTCAGTTCATTGCTCGTTCCCCACCCGATCCAAATTAGATTTAATGCAGTCATTTTCGAGAATCATGTTTCAGACCATCGCTCGTTCCCCACCCAATCCAAATTGCCATGACTCAGTGCCTCCCCTTTGCTCTGTATCTATCAATCCTGCCAGTAGTTACCTACTTATCGAGTTACTTACATTCACAAACCTATAACAATGTCTCAAATCTGACTATAACCATCTCTGTCTATATGTTTATCTTCTACACAGATAGACTGTACGTCTGTTTGAGATAATAAATACTTTCTATCCAATAAAAGTGACAACGCTTTGCAATAAAACTTCATTATCTGCTTCATTTATTTTTTAACACTCAACTATTTAAAGGAGCGGTACATTTAGGTCATCCTTTCCATTCAATAACTCGTAAAGGAATTGTATTTACTCCAATAAATTTCACCTTGAGACAAATTAAAAATACTCAGTTGTTTTCCATCAAATCTTTCGCGTAGGCAATACACTGTGATAAGTTGAGCTGGAGACGTTTTGATGTTTACCTTAGAGGACTAGACAATGTCCAGTTTCTGTGTGGGTTGTCTCAGCTATACAATCAAAATTACCATATCCTTGGCATAAACAAGGGATTTAATTAATTCCAGTTTGTCTGTAGGTTTGACAATCTCAGCTGATTCTGTTTGTGTGTAATTGTACATGTGTGTCTATGTATTGGTGTATGGTTCTGTATAGTGCATACCAGCCCCCTCTCTAACAACCCTGACTAGGTACAAGAGTACCTTTCCAAGCCACTAGATTAGGTGCAATTAATATTTCTTAGCCATCATAATTGGCACAAAGAAACCAGACCACGATTAACAAGTCCTGCTGGCAATAGTTTGAATGTGGTCAATTTTTGTTTTTAAAACTGGATGTATGGATAGATGGATTCACCAGCAGTAGCGGTATCTCAGTGACTAGACGCTTGTCAGTACGCGAACGTCTTGGGTTCAAATTCACATGGAAACGGATATTGCAATTATTCTGGCATGTAACTCGGGAAATAATATTACTCAGACCGTCTGTGCTTCCCAGAAAGTTTCTTGGTACACATTCAAACTGGGTTTAATAGGATACAAATTAGGTGTGTTCGTCTGAAAATCGCAGCTGTGATTCAGTTTCTTTCATTTGAAGGACGTCGACCAGTGGACGTTCATCGAAGAATGTCGGCAGCGTAGAGTAGCAAATGAGTAGCGAAGACAACAGCCACAGACTGGGCACACATGATTCGGACAGGATGGGACAAAAAGACACATCTTCCAGGGCACGGTTAAGCGCATATTGCTGCAAGAGCAGACCAAAAACAACACTGATGCAGTAACACAAGTGAACCGTCTCGCTGCATACGTTCTCTAGCCAAAGAATTACCTGTCTACTGGCATAGTTAAAACGGCTGTTCATAAGATGCTGCAATATAGGAAGGTGTTCTCGCTTTGGGTAACACGTAATGAACGTGTTACACACTTGGTTCACTGAGCAACCCAATCATATTTTTACAGATGACATTTACCGCCTACCTAAGCAATGGTATACTTGCTTCAATGCCTACGGTGATTTGTTCTGACCAATCCGTTGTGCTTAATGTATTTCAATCAATGATGTGTTTAATTCTGTCACATCTGTTGATGTTTCTTTCATTCTGTTAGAACTGGTTTCACGTGAACGCTCTGTATAATTCGGACATGAGAATTTAACAGTGCCACTAACCTTGCAGGCTAACTTTTTAGCAACTGCGCTGTTGTGGCTCCTGAACTCTTTTTTACATGTGTTAATTGCCCAGTGTTATGCCACAAGCATTTTTCAATCAACTGAATCTGTTCCTTGCGATGTCCAGTCATATTTCAGATGTCAAATGGTCTTGATTGTGATTGTGTTAGATCTCTTATCCCTGGCACGCACCAGGTGTTAGATTTCATCTGTCCGTGCAGATAACTAAAGACAGGCTCATATAAAGTCATGATGTGTTTGTACATGTGTGTTTAATCACTTTGCTTGATTTCTTTTTTTTTTCTTTTTTTTTTTCTTGTCATGGGTAGTCCATTTGGCAGTATTTTGACTGTTTCTCTCATTGCTTTCACTTCTTCATACAACCAATCTATTTATTACTCGTTGATATTGTAATTTTTTAGCCTATCCACATACTAACCAACGTAGCTGATTGCGGCGCTTATGTTTAGCTGAGGGAACAGGGATATCAAAGGAATTACTGTACAGGGGCGTCATACATCATAATATGTCGTTGGTTGCGAGCATAAGTAAACGTAGAATAAGGACCCATTTCAGACTAGGGATGCATAGAGAATGTGATGTTACATTCACGTAGACCAATCGGCTCTCATTGAGTCATTTGGTCAACATCCTCCCTGCCACCTTAACTTCAGATGTCCTTTTCTGGAACCCATTTGAGACCGAGTCTACCTGGGAGGCGCGAAGGGCGAGCATTGCGAAATAATGCCGAAGAGTTGGGATGTATCTCATTTTTCAAAAGTGAGTTCATAACCCGCCATACTAAAAATTTTTTTGAAATAAAACATTTGGTTCTAGTAACGAAGTCGGGCCCAGGAAGAACTTGATAGGACGTTCATTTATGCAGCTTAACCTTTGAAACGCAGTAGTCTAAGTTGCAGGGGTGTCAGCGTGTTTTCTGCTATGTATATGTTGGCGGTTGGACAGGTATACGTTGTGTTTTACTGGCTGTTCTGAGCGGCTACGTATATTCCGGCCTTCTCGAACTACGGACGCTTGAGTAGCCACTGTTAACCAAATCCCTGCTCGCTGTCGGTCCTTTTTACGATCCGCAACTCCCCGCCAGACGTCAGCACCCCCAGCGCCATTTTTAGGGAACACCACAAAATCTTAAGAATTCTGAAATCACGGCACGTAGGATGCAGTCTGTCGTTGGGCGTGATGGGTGGGGGAAGGGGGCGGGGTGTTGAGGTAAGTTTTCGATATTCTGAGCTCCTTTTAAACCGCTCACATCCTGTAGTATAGAGCACACGTGGTCGCTGATGAGACCGTCGACAGAATACAACCTGACACCCCTGCCACTTAGACTAACGCGTTTCAAAGGTTACGACCTAAGATGGACGTCTAGTCAGGGTCGTGTGGCCCCGACTTTGTTACTAGAACCAAATTTGTTTTTTAACTGTTCAGAAAACAAAATGTCAAGGACGTTTTTATACATCTTCTTTTTCTTCTTCACTTCCTCTTTTACCGCTGTGCGTGCCGAGGGAGATATAAGGTTCTGTTTCTAGCTCTTCTGGCCGTCTCGACCATAGGTACATCGTGCAGCTGTAGAGTTTCTCTGATGTTATCCTTCCCTCTTGGTCTACCTCACCTCGTGCTCTACGTCCTTCTTCTCTTTCCATGTATGCTTTGTATGGTATGGTGTCACAGGGCATTCTCTCTAACTGGGAAAACCATTTCACTTGCTGTCTTTGTATGTAATTTAGAATTGGTTCTGTGCCGACCTTTTCTCTTATGATCTCTTTCCTGATCTTATCTCTTATGGTCACTCCTATAGCCCTTCTCAGACAGCTCATTTCTGTTGTTACTAATTTTACATTAGATGATGCTGGAAGGAGGCGGCCCTGGACGGGGGGGGGGATGTCTGGGGATCTTGCCATATACTCGAGGGGGCGCAACCGACAAAGTTTAGAGATCACTGATTTAGAACTTCCTTGTTCAAGAAAAGCTACTCCTTCATCAGCGTCTACTGTCAGAGCTTACAAAACATAATCTCGAAACAACGACGTTTTTTTTTTTTTAAGATTAAATGTTCGGACATTTCCCGCCTACTCAAGGCCAAACAACGTTGACATTGGAAGGATTATCTCTGTTGTTGACATGTCATATATTTTACATCTAATCCCTGGAACACTTTACCATTTGTGCACAGTCAGACCTCTTTAGACTACAGAACAGCGTGTCTCAGCCTTTTGGGTCGCGACCTTTTTTTTTTTTTTTTTTTACAGTGGTCGCCATGGACCTTCCCAAAACACATGATCATTGACGGTATGAAGAAGCGACGAAAATATCTGTATAGTTGGGGGTCGCCACAACATGAGGAAATTAATTAAGGGGTCGCCACAACATGAGGAACTGTGCTAAAGGGTAGCCACAACATGAGGAACTGTGCTAAAGGGTCGCCACAACATGAGGAACTGTGCTAAAGGGTAGCCACAACATGAGGAACTGTGCTAAAGGGTAGCCACAACATGAGGAACTGTATTAAAGGGTTGCCACAACATGAGGAAACTGTATTAAAGGGTTGCCACAACATGAGGAAACTGTATTAAAGGGTTGCCACAACATGAGGAACTGTATTAAAGGGTAGCCACAACATGAGGAACTGTATTAAAGGGTCGCCACAACATGAGGAACTGTATTAAAGGGTCGTCACAACATGAGGAACTGTATTAAAGGGTAGCCACAACATGAGGAACTGTATTAAAGGGTCGTCACAACATGAGGAACTGTATTAAAGGGTAGCCACAACATGAGGAACTGTATTAAAGGGTAGCCACAACATGAGGAACTGTATTAAAGGGTCGTCACAACATGAGGAACTGTATTAAAGGGTCGTCACAACATGAGGAACTGTATTAAAGGGTCGTCACAACATGAGGAACTGTATTAAAGGGTAGCCACAACATGAGGAGCTGTATTAAAGGGTAGCCACAACATGAGGAGCTGTATTAAAGGGTAGCCACAACATGAGGAACTGTATTAAAGGGTCGCCACAACATGAGGAACTGTGCTAAAGGGTCGCCACAACATGAGGAACTGTATTAAAGGGTCGCCACAATATGAGGAGCTGTATTAAAGGGTAGCCACAACATGAGGAACTCTATTAAAGGGTCGCCACAACATGAGGAACTGTATTAAAGGGTCACCACAACATGAGGAACTGTATTAAAGGGTCGCGGCTTTAGGAAGGGTGAAAATCACAGCTACAGATGGATAAAGATTAGGCTCGAATACAAAATACTAAAAATTAACTGATCATTCCCTTAAGGGATGCAACGTTTCGTTGTTTTGAAGCCCCACCCTGGCTATTGCCCAGCCATAAATATGGTCTAATGACTGAACGCGATTTCCGGGAACTCTCCACGGATGATCCTCATTCGCATGGTGACACTTTGTTTTATCGGGTTTTTATTGCTTGTGTCATATCCGGGGAGAGGGGGGGGGGGGGTGTAAGAGTTACTTACTTACTTCCTAAAAATATTCAGAAGAAGCAGGTTTCACTTGTGGCCATATCAGTAGCCAGGCTTGCATTTAACGGCTGCATTTGCCGTTTTTCAATTTCATTTCATCATAATCATCAAGTGTCGTAGCTACTGGCATGGGCGATAATGCCTCTCTACAATCTGCGATCTGCAACTGCGTGTATGAGTTCGTGTGTTGTCACACCTGCGCGCCATGAGAAAAGGCTGTCAAGAATCTTCTAGCGCTGTCTTCCCCTGTTTCTCTTTTCACGGATCTTTCCGGTAATCACTACATGTTCCAGTTTCCCTCTTTTCATAACATGGCCAAAAGTGATCACTGTCTCTTTTTAGTGTTTTAGTGTTTGTGATAAATTGTAATCGGGCGTTCGCCTCTTTTTAAACAATATTAGTTGCTCTTTTTAGCTGTCGAATGAATTTTAAAGAATATTCTGAAAAACCACATTTCCGAGATCTCAAGACATTGTTCTGCCTGTTTATGAATCGTCCGAACTTCACGTACTCATGTTAAAACTGGCTGTATATAACTTGTGAAAACTATTTTCCTAATCCCCAGTGACATGGATTTATTGCAACAACAAAAATGCTCTTCATGTTATAAAAATCTATTTTGGCCTCCCCTATTATGTTTTTTATCTTCTGTCTCAAGTTATCCATGTGCCTAGATACTGAAATGTCTGTACTTGTCTTGAAATAAGGCCTCACCTATTGTGTTTTTTATCTCTGTGATTCATCTTCCGTCTGAAGTTATCCATGTGCCTAGATACTGAAATATCTGTACTTGTCTTGAAATAAGGCCCCTGACTTTTATGATACATTTAGGACCTTTTTTTTTTTTTTTTATTTCAATCGCCATTATTTTTTCCCTTGCATTATTCAAGCTGAGGCCCATTTTATCACTTTCTACCACCATGGTACCTGTTAATTTCTGTAGCTCTTTCTGACTACAATTTTCATTAAAAAATGCAAAATGCATGATTTCACTTTTGATCATCACTGTTCATTATTTATTATAAATACGTCCAGCTGACGTCTTCAACACAACGAAAGGAACGCTAGTCTTCTTCTTCTTCTGCCTTTCTATCTCCCAATGGAGCATGGGCCCTCAACCAACTCACGCCAAGTCGTTCTATCCTTCGCAATTGCATGGAACTCTCTCCATGTCCTCCCCATCTTTCTAACTTCATTCTCCAGCTCTCTTCTCCATGTAGTTTTTGACTTTCCTTTATTCCTATGCCCCTGTGGGTTCCAATGCAAAGACATTCTAGTTATGCTGTTCTCCTGTTTTCCCAGTGTGTGTCCGTCAGGAACTCTAGTACTCAGGCACAAACGCATGATGTGAGTCTTGATCTTACGAACAGCAAACCTAAAGGGAAACAATGACAACCAGATGGTAACACAAAGTAAATTATACAAGCGAAACCCCCGAGTAGTAGGCTGGTATCTAGCAGTTTGATTCTTTTTGTTGTTGACAAAGACATCTGTAAAACATTGGATTATTTCTGTGCGTGCTCACTACCTTCTTTTTTTCCATCTTCCGGTTGAGATTTCAAGTCCAAGTTCAGTTTATTCCTATTGTCCATACCAGACGGACTGAAAACATTCATATTTTTATCATTTACACGGAATCGACGCTGTGTTTAAGAAGTTAAAATAATTTACCACAATATTAAAAGAATAATACAGACAAAGATGTCTAAAACTAAAAATGGAGTTGCCTCCTTGAAACTGAGAAGGCTATACCGTGTGAGTAAACAAGCTATTGTAACGTGATATCTGTTTGAAAATCGCCGGTTCCCTTGATAACAATCAGCATAATCAATAACATCAATCAATAAACTTCTTGGGAGCGCGAATCTGTCTTTCAGTGTTGTTTGTTCCATGAAAACCTGCTGGAGAACTTATGAATTTGTATAGCAATTTTTTTATTTATTTTTTTTCATTTGGTGAATTAATGATTGAATTTTAAAAAACCTGCCAGTCAACCAGATTTACTGAAATTTGAACAACATTATAGCACACGGGTAGTGACCTATAAATGCTCTTCTTCTAACTTGTGTGAATCCGATGAAGCACAGTGCACAGGTTCTGTAGCACCGGCGAGGACCCTGAAATACTTTGGGTAGATTTTTAATTTCAAATTTTGCCCGGGCAACGCCGCTAGGCTACTATTTTCGATTTCCAACTTCCAAGGGACTTTTTAACGTGCGCAACAATGTACACGGGCGTTTGATCTCACTACCCTGAGACCAGGGGGAATTACTAGAAGTCAAGTTTACGTGAAAAAATCCCAGCCCTTAACGGGGATTCAACCAGGAACCTCTAGCACTGGAGGCGGACACCGTGCCTCGAGACTACGCAGCCCCCTCCAGTTTTAATTAGTCCGTTATAGATGACAGAAAATTGTATGGGAAGTAAAGGGAGCCGGCATGGAGCTGGCCCCTTTAACACTCTCCTGGCTCACGATATATTCCACTTTTCCCATCAACACTCTCCTGGCTCACGATATATTCCACTTGTCCCATCAACACTCTCCTGGCTCACGATATATTCCACTTTTCCCATCAACACTCTCCTGGCTCACGATATATTCCACTTTTCCCATCAACACTCTCCTGGCTCACGATATATTCCACTTTTCCCATCAACACTCTACCGACTCACGATATATTCCAACTTTCCCTTCGACACCTTGCGTTCTCACGATATATTCCACTCCTCCCCCCCCCCACGCCCCCCCCCCCACTCCAACACTCTCCTGCCTCACGATATATTCCAACTATTCATCCAACACTCTCCTGCCTTTCGATATATTCCAACTATTCATCCAACACTCTCCTGCCTTTCGATATATTCCAACTATTCATCCAACACTCTCCTGCCTCACGATATATTCCAACTATTCATCCAACACTCTCCTGCCTTTCGATAAATTCCACTTCCCCCCCCCCCACTCCAACACTCTCCTGCCTTTCGATATATTCCAACTATTCATCCAACACTCTCCTGCCTTTTGATATATTCCAACTATTCATCCAACACTCTCCTGCCTTTCGATATATTCCAACTATTCATCCAACACTCTCCTGCCTTTCGATATATTCCAACTATTCATCCAACACTCTCCTGCCTCACGATGTATTCCAATTTTCCTTTCGACACCTTTCGATCTCACGATATATTCCAACTTCGCCCTCAATACAAGGAAGAGGGACAAAAGATTACATCCTCAACATGCGTTTATAAATAGAGAAGTCTAGATAATTTGAAGTAAACCTATTCTCATGTTTTGTTGATTATTTAAAGGCATTTGACTTTGTACAACATCAGAAGCTTTGAGAAATCATGAGAAATATGGGCTTTCCATCACATATAGTACACCTCATTTCAATGTCTATCTAGCCCAACTAGTAGCGGTTAGAACAGATGGCGAGACATCAGACGGGTTTGACATCAAGCAAGAAGTCCGTCAGGGCTGTGTGATATCACCCTATTTGTTTAACCTGCACGCCGAGATTATACTGAGACATGCCAGAGATTATATAACAAGATAGCAAATGATGCCCTAGATATCGGCGGTCATGAAATGCCAGAGATCTGATCAGCCGAAGATACAGTATTGCTATCTACATCACAGACTGGTATAGAAAACTTAGTAACCTCAAAGCAAAGAAATAGTGAAAGTCAAAACTTGTATCCTAACAAAGCAAAAACAAAAATATTGCATGCAGATAAAACTACTATGGAGAAAGATATTTATGTTAATGGGGAAAGATCAAAAGTTGTAAAAAAAAATTTGAATATCTTGGGTCGTTGATTACCAACAATGGTGACACAATGAAAGAAATGAAACCACGATTATCAATTGCTCTTCAAAGACAAAACAACTGAATAAATGATGGATGGGACAGACAAAACTATAAAAATTAGATTTCTAAGAGCATACATCTTGCCCATTGCAACATATGCCCGTGAGACCTGGACACTTACTTAACAAGCTGAACCGCGCATCAATGTCTTTAATACAAATTTTATAGCCAGGTTCTAAGAATATCATGGGTAAAGAAAAGAACAAATGCATCGATAGTTAAAGAAATAAATATTAAAAAAAGGTTTGCTATTAAAGACGACAAAACACAGAAAACTGAAATATTTTGGTCAAGAAAGTTTAGAGAAAACAATAATAGATGAGTATATGCCTGGGAAGAGAGGAAGAGGACGGCCAAAGCGAAGATGGGTGCAGGATTATCTCCAGATGGGTTTATCGGACACAGGACATCTTGCTTCTAATCGAGAAGTTTTCTTAAGGGTTGCTTTGGGAGCAAGGTTCTGCAAAGGACATCCTACTGACTGACTGACTGACCCTCACACACTCTGCCTTAGGATATATTCCACTTTTCCCTCGATTCGCTCCTGCCACATGATATATTTCATCGTTTTTCTCAACACCTTCCTGTTTCACGATAGACCTACGTTTCAGTTTTCTCTTCAACAACTTCTTGTTTCACGATAGATCTAAATTCCAATTTTTTTCTTCAACAACTTCTAGTTTCACGATAGATCTATATTCCAATTGTTTCTTCAACACCTTCCTGTTTCACGAAGACCTATATACCAATTGTTTCTTCAACAACTTCCTGTTTCACAATAGACCTATATTCCAATTGTTTCTTCAACACCTTCCTGTTTCACGATAGACCTATATTCCAGCGTTTTCTTCAACACCTTCCTGTCTCATGAAATATTCCAATTTTTCGCTTCAACACTTCCATCTTCTTGGTAATGCAACTTCCAATTCAAACAATCCCCTGTCTCAAAATATATTATTTCGCACCACTTAGGACGCTCTATTTACCGGAAATATTGCAAATTTCACTTTTGTATTACATACACATTGGCATCTTCCGAGGCCGTCAAAAAAGCGGGCGGGGGGGGGGGGGGGGGCGGGAAGGGGTTACGTTAACTCTAGACGTCTTTTGTAACCTCCCCCCCCCTCTTTTTTTTTTTCCACACCTACCCTCCCCCTCCCACCCCCGTTTTTCTTTTCCTTTTCTTTTTCCTCCTACTTACCCCCCTATGTTTAATAAAGAGTTTTTGTCACTGGTCTAAAGAAAAATCTATCTTTTTATAAACAAATCCGAAAACTACCAAATACTGGAGAATTCTGGCAGCTTTTGAAGACTACTCGAGTGTTGAAGAAATTCACTTTTGTATGTACTTTAAGCTAGTAGTTCTTAGGGCAGACAGTCGGCTGTTGACTATTCGAGAAGAGCGGTTCTGGTAATTGCATGGCTACATAACAGAACTCAAATTGTTGTTATGTCTGGTAATGTTTTTGTTGCAATGTTACAAGGTTGTCCATTTTTGAGTACTCAACGATGTTTAAAGGAAACGCTGACAAGTGTGGTTGGTTATCTCCAATGACATTACTGCAATTCATCTTGTCATCCCTTTTTGTGATGCAATTTTTCGTTATTTGAAGCCCTACTCTGGCTCTTGCCAGGGGCCGCAATATAGCCGTGCCATAAATATGGTCTAATGGCTGAACGCAGATTCTGGGACCTCTCCACGGGTGATCCTCATCCACGTGGTGGCACTTTGTGTTATCAGGTGTTTGTCGCTTTTGTGATGTCCTAGTGGGGTATAAAATCTACTCTACTCTCCCATGACATTCGAGAGAAATATGCTGGTTGGTTCTCAGCGATAAAGTCAAATATGAAAAGCAAACTAAAAAACATTATCTACCCCATGGGCGCTTGTTTATATATCAACAGACTCATATTTGTGGACCAAAGCTGATATTTAAGGAAACTACTGATTTACTGAAGTCTGTTTGGGGGTCAATGAAATTGAATCTTCTTCTATGTTTGAGTTAAAAAATGTAGCTAGGACATTAAATTGTTATTTACAGCTAGGCTGCTATATTGGTCCGTATCAATGAAGTCGTCCCCACTATGACTTTTGCCGGGGGCCCTGAATATAGCCGGGTCATTAAATATGGCCTAGCCATAGATATGGCCTAACGGCTGAAAGGGGTTTCTGGGACCTCTCCACGGGTGATCCTCGTCCGCATGGTGACACCTCGTGTCACCTGCTGTTTATCGCTTGTGCGATGTCCTGGTGGGGTACATCTATCTACCTTTCTACCCACCTACCTACCTTCCTACCTACCTTCCTACCTACCTACCTACCTACCTACCCACCCCTACCCACCTATTCGTGAACCTACCTTCTACCTTCCTACAGCAATGCCTAGTTACCTTCCTACCAGCCCACCTACCTACCTACCTACCTTCCTACCCACCTCCCCCCCCCTACCTACCTACCTTACCTACCTACCTACCTACCCCACCTACCTACCTACCCCCTACCTACCTACCTACCTACCTACCTACCTTTCCACCCCAAAGTAATTAGTTGCGACATTTTTTGTCCTGTTCTTTATAAGGCCCTGGAACCTATTCGTGAAGGTCTATGAAATACAGCAATGCCAGTTGACAGCAATTCCCCCCCCCCCCCCCCCCCCCCCCCCCCCATTTCCACCCCATATCTTAGAGAGACAATGGGAGGGTTGGTTTGTAATGGGGAAAATATGTCTACTTATATGTTGTGTTATAATAAACGGTATCTATGATGCATCTGCTGTAATAAACAAGTGATTTTTATCTGATGTTGTTATTGCTTTGTAGATTGTGTTTTATTTCAGGGCTAGGTCTGTTTCAGATACAAGTGAGCTTTCGTACAACAGCATATGTTTTCTCATGACGCTAAATGTTGGATGGCATAAAGCAAACACCCCACCTGGCACCAACGGCTTTGCTGGAAGAGCATTAGGAGAAGACACTCTAACTTTATCTTAGGAAGATGAAAGCCAACCTGAGAACTTCACGTAATAGCCAAACAGACCACACCCTCAGCCTTAGTTGGTAGCTGGTCTAGGCGGGAGGTCTGATAGGCAGACAACACTGTTCTTCTGATCCAGCAATTTATGCAGCATACTTTTCCCAAACGTATTTGGAGTAAACAAGGCAGACCGAGAGAAAGAAAGAGAGAGAGAGAGAGAGAGAGAGAGAGAGAGAGAGAGAGAGAGAGAGAGAGAGAGAGAGATTATGTTGCAAGGACAACATGGCCCTAAATGAGTTGGTCTTGCAAGTCAGCACTGGATATATCCATGGGCTGTGATGCATATTTCTCTCTACAGTATAGTGTGACACTGTCCATGGAAAGATGGCAAATATTCCTCCCTACAGTATAGTGTAACACTGTCCATGGAAAGATGGCAAATATTCCTCCCTACAGTATAGTGTAACACTGTCCATGGAAAGATGGAAAATATT
>CAJHNH020001956.1:62500-92500 GCA_905116865.2 Candidula unifasciata | reverse complement strand
TATTCGGCCGAATACGAATAGTAAATCATCATCATCAGGTGCCTTGCCGACTGGCATGGGCGATTATGCCTTGTCACAATATACGATCTCCTGCAGCATGTATTAGTTCGTGTGCTGACACACCTCCATGCCATGCAACAAGACTGTCAAGAATCTTCTCTCGTGTCTTCCTCTGTCCCTCCTTCCACATATCTTTCCAGTGGTCACCAAATGTTCCATTTTCCCTCATCTTATAATATGGCCGAAAAATGATGACTGTCTCCCTCTGATGTCTGTGAGTAGTTGTCTTCGGGCTCCCGCCTCTTTCAAAACCTCTTGGTTGCTTTTCTTTTTTTTTTAACTGTCCAAGGTATTTTAAGCATTGTTCTGTAAAACCACATCTCAGAGGCCTCAAGAAATTGTTTGGCCTGCCTACCGATTGTCCAGGACTTCCAGCCATATGTTAAAACTTGACGTATGTAGCAAGCAAGAATTCTTTTTTCTAGCCTTCAATGACAAAGATATATTGCAAAAGATATTCTTCATTTCATAAAATGCAGTTTTTGCCTGTCCTATTCTGTTTATTTCAATAATGCATCTTCCATCTGATGTTATCCATGTGCCCAGATAGTTAAATTTCTGTACTTGTCCAAAAATAAAACCATTGACTTTTATTACACATTTAGGAATAATAATTTTCTTTGATACCACCATTACTTCTGTCTTCCCACTATTCAATCTGAGACCCATTCTTCCACTTTCGTGTATAAAATAGATCTAAAAAAAAAAAACATCCATAATTTCAAATGTACATCCAAAAATAATGTACTTCACAAAATATAGTACAGAATAGTAAACATTAGAAAACAATTCATGTTTTGCATCCTTCAGTCAGTCAGTCAGTCAGTCAGTCTGAGGTAACTAATACCTAGGAATGAAAGTATTCTTAGTTTTATAACAAGTCACTAAACTTGTAAATTGTCACTGACAGCTTAGTTAATCCATGAAAGCAGCATTAGCTTTCCAAAAAAAAAAAAAAAGGAAAAAATCGTTCCATGTTGTGCATTAAGGCCGCTTCTTGTCTCACTGAAGGTATTTCCAGCTGCATTAAACAGACGTTCACTAGTAGGTGGTGCACACAGATAACGCTTGACAGTATGAACCAAGGTGGGAAATCTTGATATGTTTATTTTCCACCAGTCCAGAAACGGGTGTAAGGTAACCACTATTCGTATTCGGCCCGACCGCAACTATTCGGCCGAATACAGAATAGTTATTAGGTCCACTATTCGGACCCGAAGCCAATACGAAGCGAATATTCGGTACAGCGCGGCGTCCGTGGCTAAGGCGTTGCGAGTCCGACTCGTAATCCAACGTACCACTATCAAAACCCACTGCGGGCTGCGTGGATTTTTATCGTGGTATGGGACGTCGCAGGTCGACCCAACCTTAAATGGGTACCAGGATGGCTGTTCTGGGAAAGTAAAGACGGCCGGCGTAATGCTGACCACATTACCCACTGAGTGCCGATTGGTCTGTAAAAATATGGGACGCAGACACGGCTAATGAAGAAGAAGAAGAAGAAGAAGAAGAAGAAGAAGAAGAAGAAGAAGAAGAAGAAGAAGAAGAAGAAGAAGAAGAAGAAGAAGAAGAAGAAGAAGAAGAAGAAGAAGAAGAAGAAGAAGAAGAAGAAGAAAGAAGAAGAAGAAGAAGAGAAAGAAGAAAGAAGAAGAAGAACAAGAACAAGAAGAAGAAGAAGAAGAAGAAGAAGAAGAAGAAGAAGAACAAGAAGAAGAAGAAGAAGAAGAAGAAGAAGAAGAAGAAGAAGAAGAAGAAGAAGAAGAAGAAAGAAGAAGAAGAAGAAGAAGAAGAAGAAGAAGAAGAAGAAGAAGAAGAAGAAGAAGAAGAAAGAAGAAGAAGAAGAAGAAGAGAAGAAGAAGAAGAAGAAGAAGAAGAAGAAGAAGAAGAAGAAGAAGAAGAAGAAGAGAAGAAGAAGAAGAAGAAGAAGAAGAAGAAGAAGAAGAAGAAGAGAGAAGAAGAAGAAGAAGAGAAGAAGAAGAAGAAGAAGAAGAAGAAAGAAGAAGAAGAAGAAGAAGAAGAAGAAGAAGAAGGGGAAGAAGAAGAAGAAGAAGAAGAAGAAAGAAGAAGAAGAAGAAGAAGAAGAAGAAGAAGAAGAAGAAGAAGAAGAAGAAGAAGAAGAAGAAGAAGAAGAAGAAGAAGAAGAAGAAGAAGAAGAAGAAGAAGAAGAAGAAGAAGAAGAAGAAGAAGAAGAAGAAGAAGAAGAAGAAGAAGAAGAAGAAGAAAAGAACAAGAACAAGAACAAGAACAAGAACAAGAAGAACAAGAAGAACAAGAACAAGAAGAACAAAAAGAAGAACAAGATCAAGAAGAACAACAAGAAGAACAAGAAGAAGAAGCTCATGCACACCAAGGATTGAGAAACGCATTCACTAACCGCAAATTCCCAAAGCCATGCTTCCATTAGTTTTCCGTTAAACCAATTTGCACGTGTTCCAGTCATTCCCCTCACTCATGAACCGACAAATGAACTTTGACAGTTTCTTCCTTCATCTCACACTTCCAGGTTTCCTTGACAAATTGTTCATTGTCGTTTTTAGTTTCCATTGATGTTTCATTATTCTTGTGCTCAGCCAACTTTCAACAGTTTTATATGATCTGGTAAACGGAAGTGCACTCAGCATAAGCGAACATATGGTGACTTTATGGTGTTCTTCTTTTTCTTCTGCCTTTCTAGCCCCCAATGGAGCATAGGCCCTCAACCTATGCATGGAGCTCTTCCCATGCTCACCTCATCTTTCTAACTTTTTTCTTCAGCTATCTTCTCCATGTGTGTGTGTGTGTGTGTGTGTGTGTGTGTGTGTGTGTGTTTGCCTTTTTTTATTCCTATGCCCCTCTAGTTATGCTGTTCTCCGGTTTTCTCAATGCGTGTCCTATCCAAAACCACCGTCTTTTCCTCACCACTTGGCCCACTGGAGCTTGCTTAGTTCTCTCCTAAAGCTCTACATTAGTGATTCTATCATACCATTTAACTTCCTCTATTCTGCGCAGCCACCAGTAAATGAATGTCTGTAGTTTATTAGTAATTACCTTGGTTGTTCTCAATCTTTCCGCTCTATACAAAAAGTACTGATTTGACATTAGAAATAAAAAATTAAGTTTAGTATTTCTTTTGATCCCCACAAATTCCCTAATGCTATGAAAGATCCTCTTGCCTTTTGTTTTCTTATTTCAATATCTCTATCAGTTCCCTCATTTTTATCTACATTACTGCCCAATGTACGATTCCAAGCCTTGGAGTGGAGTGCCATTCAGAGAAACCACATTACTATTTGCCTGATTTATTTTTACTATCTTTGTCTTCATGGCGTCAGCCTGCCTGCCTGTGACCTCTGACGGAAAATCCCGGTTGTTTGTCCACATCTGGACTTTCGGCTAGTTCTACGACCTGAGCATTACCTGCACATCTATTTTGCAGATCTGGCTTGTCTGTGTGCAGACTGTTGGTTCCGGCATCTTAGGAGGGTGCACTCCAAATTCGAAGGAAATATCGATTCTATCTAGGTTGACCAGGCCACCGGTCAACAGCTTGTTTCTAAGATGACAACAGAGAGAAGCAGATGGGTCTTGGTCAGTTTGAACCCTGGATCTGGACCCACCATCACATGTGGTTCAGCATCTCTGAATCCCACTTGAAGATGTAAAGCCACATCTGGTACTGAATGCCTGAAGATGTAAAGCCACATCTGGTACAGAATGCCTGAAGATGTACAGCCACATCTGGTATTAAATGCCTGAAGATGTAAAGCCACATCTGGTACAGAATGCCTGAAGATGTGAAGCCACATCTGGTACTGAATGCCTGAAGATGTAAAGCCACATCTGGTACAGAATGCCTGAAGATGTAAAGCCACATCTGGTAATAAATGCCTGAAGATGTAAAGCTACATCTGGTACAGAATGCCTGAAGATGACATTATTACTTTGATAGAAACGGCAGCCACCCCCACAGCCGTAGAAGATGAAGTTGATTTTGCGAGGCACAAGGAGGCAGCAATGTGGAACTAAGCTGCATGTTCCAGTCTTCCTTGCCTGTGATATTTATGGCTGATCCCATTTCGACACATACAGACCGTGTCTACGGCATTGTGTTACTGTTATCATTATTAGCCGCCCCGGTATTAATAGTTATTAGTAATTATCGTGATCTTAGTGGCGGTGATGGTGGTATTAGTAATAGTAGAGTTTTTCGTAGTATTAGTAGCAGCAGTAGTGGTATTAGTAGGAGCATCAGCGGAAAAGCGGCATTAGCAGCAGCAGTAGTAGCAGTAGTTGTTGAAGTTGTAGCAATAGTAGTAGCAGTAATAGACATGGTGGTAGTATTAGGACTAGCAGGGAATGTAGTGGTGAATCTGGTGGCGAATACAGTGATGGTAGAAGTAGTAACACTTAGTGTAATAGCATAATTAGAAGTAGTGGCAGCAGCAGCAACATCAGCAGTAACATCAGCAACAGCAAAAGTAGTAGTAGTAGTAGTAGTAAAAGTAGTAGTAGCATAGTAGTAGTAGTAGTAGTAGTAGTAGTAGTAGTAGTAGTAGTAGTAGTAGTAGTAGTAGTAGTAGTAGTAGTAGTAGTAGTAGTAGTAGTAGTAGTAGTAGTAGTAGTAGTAGTAGTAGTAGTAGTAGTAGTAGTAGTAGTAGTAGTAGTAGTAGTAGTAGTAGTAGTAGTAGTAGTAGTAGTAGTAGTAGTAGTAGTAGTAGCAGTAGTTTTGTCGTTGTAGTTACATCAGTTGACAGTGTTGCCATGCAGCAAACATCTCTCCCCCATCGATGATCTGAATGTTCCTGGACGTCAATACACTAGCAGAACCACAGGTTTGTCTCTCCGATGTCCTTAACAATTTCGTCTCATAATCTCTCCCAATTATATAAAGACTCTTAAAGATCCCTGGCACATCTTCTCCTTCACACACACAGAATGACAAGCACACACACCCTCCCAAACATCCACACAAATCAACTCTAACACACCCAGTCGCACAAGACACCCCTGAACATCACTTAACCCCCGTGAGATCAGATAGATTTAATGGATTCCGGTAGCGTTCCAATTCTGTAGAGAAAAAGCAATTTATATTTTCTTTTAACTGAATATTTTAGGAAAACACAAGATTGCTTTAATCTTGGGAATATGGAAATAACATAAAAAATGATGATCAATAATGAGAGAAATGATTGAGTGTGGAGCGCGTTCATGTGGAAGTTTTTGGTTAACAGTGGAGTTAGTGTACAACGAACAACTGATTCTCTGAGTACTTGGAGTGTAAGAAATTTATGTTACATCAAAAGTCATGGAGCTTAGGCCGGGAGTGCAGAGAGTGGCCAGCGGGTGCTACTGAGGTGGAGGTCTAACAGTTGATTCACGACAATTCTCGTCCTCATCGTCTTCTTTTTCTTCTTCCTCGATCCTTATGTCAGAAAACTTATATCAGGAGGTCGCTAGCCTTTATGAAAGCTATTGTGCAGTCAAAGTCTTCCATGGTAAAATACAGTTTTGTCTTCATTGTGGTTGGAACAGACCAGATTGCGTCTCTGTTGTCAGTATGTAGTTGACAGTGTGAGCACATGCTCAGCATTTTCGGTTGCCGCGCTGCAGTGACACGTCTCCGTATTTCCTAAACCGAAAAATGTGAACATCTGATTATCTACAGAGAGGTTCTGTATTGCGAGGGAAGAGAACTGTCTGGGGTTTCGTAGCGAAAGCCAATCTTTAGTGCAGGACAGCCTGGCATATGATAGCACAACATTTAGCATGAGAATGGAGGTGGTCACTGCAGCTTGCCGGTGGCTTGAGAACAAGATACATACACATGTTGTAATTGTATTGGACTCGGAAAGCATGCTGAAAACATTTTTAACACGGAGTTGCTTCCAGCAGAGTGGCAAGCTTCATTTGCAAAGTCACGGATCTTTGTTTTGGATCTTTTCTCCAGGCCAGCGTGGTGGGAAATAAAAAGGCAGACAGATTGGCTAGATCTGCCCCGCTGGGTGGTGAATTGAAAAATGGCAAGGCAGATGTAGTCAGGACGTGTCATGTGATGCTCCTTTTCTGACAAAAGATGTCAGGCCGTGTTATGTGCTGGACGTTGTGACAAAGAATGACAGGACGTGTCATGTGCTGAACGTTGTGACAAAGAATGACAAGACGGGATGTGCTGGACGTTGTGACAAATGATGACAGGATTTGGAATGTGCTGGACGTTGTGACAAATGATGACAGGATTTGGGATGTGCTGGACGTTGTAACAAATGATGACAGGACTTGGGATGTGCTGGACGTTGTGACAAAGGATGACAGGATTTGGGATGTGCTGAACATTGTGACAAAGGTTGACAGGACTTGAGATTTGCTGGACGTTGTGACAAAGAATGACAGGACTTGGGATGTGCTGGACGTTGTGACAGAGAATGACAGGACTTGGTATGTGCTGGACGTTGTGACAAAGAATGACAGGACTTGGGATGTGCTGGACGTTGTGACAAATGATGACAGGATTTGGAATGTGCTGGACGTTGTGACAAATAATGACAGGATTTGGGATGTGCTGGACGTTGTAACAAATGATGACATTACTTGGGATGTGCTGGACGTTGTGACAAAGGATGACAGGACTTAAGATGTGCTGAACGTTGTGACAAAGAATGACAAGACTTAAGATGTGCTGGACGTTGTGAAAAACGATGGCAGGACTTGAGATTTGCTGGACGTTGTGACAAAGGATGACAGGACTTGGGATGTGCTGGACGTTGTGACAGAGAATGACAGGACTTGGTATGTGCTGGACGTTGTGACAAAGAATGACAGGACTTGGGATGTGCTGGACGTTGTGACAAAGAATGACAGGACTTGGGATGTGCTGGACGTTGTGACAAAGGATGACAGGACTTGGGATGTGCTGAACATTGTGACAAAGAATGATAGAGGATGTGATGATAAGATGTTGGTTGTTTGAGGTCATCTGTTCTATCTTGGGAGTGGTACTTGTGTATATGGGAGGGGGTGAGCAGAATTCGTTATTATTCAGCCTGTGTGTTCAGCCCAAGTTGGGTTGGCACGTTGCGTCATGGTTCGCCGCCTAGCTGGGATATCAGCACATGTGGACACAAAACAACCGTTTTAAATAAACCACTAAATAGTTGCCTTTTACGACATGCTTTATAGGGGGCATTGGGCCTGTTCTTTCTTTTCTTCAATGGGAGTTTTGAACCTACAAAGAGAGAATGAAGGATACAGGACTGAAGGAGAAAATTAAGAATTACTGTTCATAATTGGCCTGTACCCAATATTCGCTTCGTATTCGCTTCGGGGCCGAATAGTGGACCTATTGACTCTTCCGAATGGTTGCGGTTGAGCCGAATAAGAATAGTAGTTGCCTTACACCCGCTTTTGCATACACAGCCTTAATACTGACAACATGGAACGATTGGTTTTGTTGAAAGCTAATGCCGCTCTCATGCATTGACAATTTCCAAAATTAGTTACTTGTTATAATACTTAGGATTCTTTCATTCTTAGTTATTAGTTACCACAAACTGAAGGATGTAAAACATAAAATGTTTTTAAATGTTTACTATTCTGTACGAATACTAACTAGGCATGGAAAGAATATAAACCCCAGCCACATCCAAGTCGAAATATTATGAAAATCAAACGAACGAAAACATATAAGTACTTGGGTGCAAACTTCAACTGCTCTAACATGCTGAGAGAAGAAATACAGTCTCAAATACAATCTAGAAAAAAATGTATACTATGCCCTTCAACATCTGCTAAAGTCAAAGTGTCTGTCACGCAACATCAAGATCAAAATACATAAAACGTTGATAAGACAAGCCGTTTTATATGGCTCTGAAACTTGAAGCAGAAATAAAGAGATGAGGCCTTATTACAGGTTTTCGAGAACAGTCCTACGACAAATCTTTGAACCTATCAAAGATGCTAACAGCGGAGAATGGGGAGTGAGAAGCAGCAAAGTAACCCATATCTGTTTAAATCACCATTGATCACTGGCATCATGAGAGCTAACCGACTAAAATTGTTGGAGCATATTGAAAGAATGTCAGATGACAGAGAATTAAAAACTGTTTACACAAGGGAGATGAATGGTCGTAGACCACGAGGCAGACAACAAAGAAGCTAGAGAGATAATGTCCAGCCAGACCTGCAAACAACTGGTGTCACAAATTTTAGAGAGGGCCAGCCAGAGAGATGAATGGAGACGAGTGATATCTGCAGCAGTAAACCTCAAGGGCTCAGAATGCTAAAATAGAAGATGACTATTCTGTGCTACTTTATTTGAAGTAAAAGTTCAACGTACATTTGACATTATGAATGTGTGTGTGTGTGTGTTTTTTTTTTTTTTAGATATATTTTATAAACTATTCGTATTCGTGTTCGGCCGAATAGTTGGTCTCGTTATTCGTATTCGGCCGAATAGTGAAAATGACTATTCGGTACAGCCCTAGTTTATAATAATATTGCTGCAAATTGTCTGAAGAAATGGAAGACCATTAACCCGGAGAAATTTTAAAAAAAGTGAAGAAATCAAAGAATTTTTCTAGAGCACAAATACTATCAACAGTTATAATACAAAGAACGTGGGTCTGTACTATGTGCATCTTGAGAAGGAACGAGCAAATAATTAAAAACTGACTGAGGACACGATGAGGTCCAAGAAAAAGCTAAAATCAACATTGCTGAACACAGCCAACAGTGCTGGACTGGATTCATCCACGAAATCAAACATACTGTACAGGCTCCAACGGAATGGAGGTTTGGTCTCCAAGTCTTATGTGACCGACAAGAGCACGACAGGACGACGTGACAATGATGAATTGTTCTTCTTCTCCGGTCCCGTCCTGCCTTTCGGGGTCAGCATCTGAAGGGGCATCGAGTGACATCCTTGGTGTTTGGTAGGTAGTTGCTGGAATTTTCAGCCTTGGATAATCCATCTATCCATATCGTGTGTGGTCGACCTCTAGAGCTTCTTGCATTATGTCTTAGTGGCCGGGGCTTTCTGTGTTGCACTATCTGGTGGTAATCTTGACAACGTCCGAACCATTTAATCTTTTGTCTCCTGGTTTAGCTTAAGACTGGTTCCGTTGCATCTTCTTTCTTGATATCGTCCATTTCTGATTCTCTGTCGCCTAGTTACATTTGTCGAGGAAAGCTGTATTGGAAAGCTAAGTGGAGTCTATGCTTCCTAAGATACATAAACCAGACAACCCAGGCGGATCGATCGTGTCCACCAGCGCTTGTCCCACAGAATTCATATCTGGGTTTCTTGACCGTATCTTGCAGCCCTGGTCGTTGGTCTTCTGTTTGACGTAAAGGATACCAACCATGCTATCTCTGTCTTTCAATCCATCCTGTTCACCTCTTCTTCCAGGTACCACATCTTCACCTTAGATATTAACTTCCTCTGCACCTCTGTTCCACACTCTAATGGGCTTCAGGATTTGCGTTTTTTTTTTTTTTTTTAGATTGTAGAGTCAGCCTTTCTATAGCCACTGATCCTTTGATACGCCTGGCTAAATTAGTGCTGATTCTAAACTCTTTCGAGTTTGATGGCCACTACCTCAGTCAGATTGGTGGCGTCGCTATGGCCACTAAAATGGGACCTAGCTGTGTCTGCCTCTTCATGGGCCACCTCGAGCATCATACACGTCATGCCTTTACGAGTAGGTTCCCCGAGCTCTACAAGAGGTATATCGATGATTGCATTAGTCACCGATATGCTTCTATCTGAACTGCAAAAATTCATTCATTTTTTTTTTTTTTTCTTAAACTTCCATTCAAGAACTTTTAGCATTTCACCTTCATCGATGCATTTTATAGATCTCACTGTCACCGTGGACTCTAAAGGCTTCAGCACCTCGGTGTTCTATAAGCCTACTGATTCCCATGCTTTTCTTCTTTACACGTCCTCTCATCCCTCATCCTGCAAGGACTCCATTCCTTTCTCCCAGCTTCTACGTCTCCTCAGATTATACCAGGAGAGCGAGCGACGACATTCACAACACGGCCCTAGAAATGTTGGAATTCTTCCGGCGCCGTTGGTATCCGGAATATGTTTTATCTGCTGCCTTTCACCAAACACGGTCTATACGTCGCGCTGAGGTTCTCGTTTCGACGACAGACCCATTCTAATACTTACCTACCACCCTCACAGCATCCGTGCTCAAAAGTATTCTCATCAAGCATCTCTCCACCCTTAGGGTTGGCCCTACCACCAGCAAGATTTTCTCTGAATCTCTCCTAGTGGCCTACAGGCATGACCGTAACCTCAAGGACATTAGGTAAGAGTCGGTTACATCCTGCTTCTTATTCCCACTTCAGGACGGCCTCTAGCTACAGACCTGTGTGCAGGACTTGTCCTTGTGTGGTTCAGGGCACCAGCCTGGAATTCCTGAATGCCACCTTCCACATACGTGATGCATTCTATTGCACGAGCCGTAACGTTATTTAGGCCATCAACTGCGAGAGATGTGGCGTCACATCGGTGAAACGGGTTTACAACTGGCTGACAGGTTCAGATAACATCTTTTGGATGTGCAGAACGGTGCCCTGAAACCGGTAGCATTGCATTTCAATTCCCAGTACCACCAAGGTGTGCACAACATGGAAGTAACAGACATTAAATCTAGCCACTCCAGCGAGTTAGTCTCTTGAAAATCGCTTTATATACACTTTGGGAACTCTGGAGCCCAGAGGACCAAACTGCCAACACAGCTTCATCTACAATCCCAGGGGACTGAACTGCCTACACAGTTTCATCTTATTTTTGTGTTCTGGCAGCTGGCTTTCCCCGGGATATTTATTGTCCTCTTCCCACATGTCCCGCTAGTCTGTTGGCTAGACATCGACCTGGCTGCTTCGAGATACGAGGATAAGTGATAATTTGTATTTGTGTAGTATTGTCTCATTTGTGTATGTGCTGATGAAGGCCCAATAGCCGCAACGCTCACATTTTGTTCGTGTTTGTTATATTGTGAAGCTCGCTGATATACTTTTCGTTCAGGTTTATATCTTCCCTTGATGGTTACATTTAGGATTGACCGCAAACATTTCATTTGTGTTCTTTCCATTTTTCTTTTATTATTCCTTGTCCACGCTTGGCACTGGTGGCAAAATGTATTGGAGAGTATTTTTGTGTGTGTGAGAGAACTGTTACAAGTTTGTTCTGCAAAATTAGCGACATTTTTCCAATGATTTGATTCGCTTTGTTACATTTGTGGTTTGTCTCCCATTCAATTATTCCATTTGATGACATTATGCTCCTTAGATAATTGAAATCCTTTGCTTGTCTGAGTTGCTGGTTTTCTATGCATATCTTGATGATGAATAATTTTATAAAAGATGATACACAACAAAACAAAATGTCAGATTGCCTCACTTTCCAGTTTCAATGACACTGTCCTTCATTCTTCTCTGTATAACCCTCTCCTTCCCTTTTCTCTGTCCTCTCATCTCCGTCATCTGTCTCTCTAAATGTACTTTCCCTGTCTCTAGGACATTTCTTTCCATATGAATGCCCGCCCATTATCTCCAATACAGGCGCAGCGGTGTGTGCTTTGTGTGGGTGCTTCTGTTGACACACTCCACTATCCATCAAGGAGGTAAACAGATGGCCTTGTTTTATCTCAGTTCCAGAGGCGTGCTCCTACAAGTCATGCCCCTGCCTTAATCGACATTCCGCTCACATTCTCAAACATCGCACCAGGACTAGATCCCACAAACCACTGACTGGCCAGTTTTTTTTGTGTGTGTGTGTGTGTGTGTGTGAGCTCTATTAACCATAGCAAAAAAATTTGCATTAGGACAATAATTGTTTCAAACAAACAATTTTTTTTTCTTAAAGAAATATGCAGATATGAGAGAAGTAAATTCACAGACATTCCGTCTTATTCAAATAAGGTAAAAGTACGGGTAGAGAAAAGATGACACACCAGATACATAAATACATACACATAAATACATACACACATACATACATACACACATACATACATACACACATACATACATACACACATACATACATACATACACACATACACACATACACACATACACACATACACACATGCACACATGCACACATGCACACATGCACACATGCACACATGCACACATGCACACATGCACACATGCACACATGCACACATGCACACATGCACACATGCACATATGCACACATGCACACATGCACACATGCACACATGCACACATGCACATATGCACACATGCACACATGCACACATGCACACATGCACACATGCACACATGCACACATGCACACATGCACACATGCACACATGCACACATACACACATACACACATACACACATACACACATACACACATACACACATACACACATACATACATACATACATACATACATACATACATACATACATACATACATACATACATACATACATACATACATACATACATACTGTCGCGTGCGAATGTGCACCAGAACGCACCAGTACGGAGTGAGCAAATAAGACGTCAAAACAATACGTAACGTTGTTAAGTTATGATATTGTTGTTGTCAAAAGCAGTTGATGTTTATAGTCCGAAGGAGACGGACGTGGGAATCCTTGAGGACGCTTTACCCCGGGATCCCACGGAAGCAAACGTTATATAAAGTTGGATCCTTGAGGACGTTTTACCCCGGGACTCCAAGACCTCAGCAGGAAGCTGGTGAGCACTACATTCTCGGCAGTATGCCGGTATACTTTCCTTGCTTAATTCGGACTCGTCCGAGGACCAAGATGATTGTCATGATCTCAAGGTCGGACTGCTACCTATCGTGAGGACATATCATTACATGGATGTACGAGTGAGCTTTGGTTGAACGAGTTGATTATTGATTGCATACGTATTCTTGTGTTGATCATTGCTGATTGTATATATCAATACAACCATTGGAACTTAACGCATAGCGTTCGAGCTCTACATTTTGAAAGCATTGAAGTACATCATCCATCCATCCATCCATCCATCTCATCCTCCACCATACATACATACATACATACCTACATACATACATACATACATACATACATTCAATTCATTCATTCCCATTCATCCATCCATCTCCATCCAGCCACCCACCCCATCCATCCATCCATCCATCCACCCACCATCCATCCACCCATCATCCATCCAACCCACCATCCATCCACCCATCACCCATCCATCCATCCACCCATCCATCCATCCATCCCATCACCCATCCATCCCATCCACACCATCCCAGATCAGACATCCACAGACAGACAGACAGACAGACAGACAGACAGACAGACAGACAGACAGACAGACAGACAGACAGACAGACAGACAGACAGACAGACAGACAGACAGATTTCTCCGATAAAAACATTTTTAAAATCGCTTTGAATGAGCAAAAGGCTTGATGCACTGAACAGTTAGATGAAAATTAGAGAGAAAAAATGTAGATAAAATGACACTAGACTGTGAACATAAAGACGGGGACATTTATCATCAACAGGATTTACTAGGATTCTCAGATGTTCATAACATAGGAAAACTGTTTCTATATGGCACTAAATGATGATTGTTAGGAAAATGGATTCTAGTTGCTAAGGTAAACAACCCGAATCATGCAGGGAAAAGTCTGGCCATATTACCGCGGAGAAAGAGGGTTGTGGATATAATGTCTGTTTCAGCGTGCCGGATTATTTGCCCTCCATTAGGAAATCTTTTTGTTTTTAGCTTGGTTCTCTGCCTGGCTCAGCGTTTCTGAAATGCCTTCATCAGCGTGAGATTAAAATGTTAAGAGAGATGTCAGACCCCCTGGTGCATTAGGGCAAGTCCATGACTTTCTTCACCTCCCAATTGGGTGTTTGGAAACAGGGACTTGTTTGGCTAAGGAAAGATCGACAGTGGTTTTAGCTGTTATAGAGTAAAGTACTAAAAGCGTTGCTTTCTGCGAGTCTTTGAGAGAGTAGCATGCACTCTAATCTTACTAGACCCACGTCTTACACGCCCTGTGTGGGAAAACGCTGATATTGGTCATCTACCACCGTCACCACGCTTTCATTTTTTGGCGTGCGGCAAAGTTGTCATGCCGAAGACTTCAGGTACAATGTCACAGATCCTCACTTTCCGCTGAAGCTCTGAAAAGTTTTTTGTCTCTAGTCAAGATTTGCTGATGTAAATTCCCTGTAACTTGACCGAGAGCTCAAAGGTTCCATCGCCTGGCTACTGAAATGAGTACTTGGTGTGACGCTGTGAGCTTTATTTTTTTTATACCTGCATCACTTGTGTATTGTAAATTGCGGATGGCAGATACGGTTCGAAATAATGCTATATGTTCGCTGCCGGCTACTGAAATTAACTGCCTTTATCATCTTTGAACTACGAATCTCTGCGGGACTGTTGGTGTTGGCACATCTGACAGCTGTATTACGCATTTACTTTGCGTGCGTGAGTTTAAAGATTCAGCTAAAAGTGTCATGTTGTTCAATAGTTTCGAATGGGACAGCGATGGACATTTGTGTGTGATTTTCGCTGGCACTAGAATAGAGCAATTATAGGGATATTCTCTATGGCGAAGATAGAACGTCAACCACATACGGCTCAATGTATCATAGATGTTTGGTTTCATCCTTGTTAAGAATTAGGAACACAACCACCACGCTCTTTAACGAGCAACATAAATTAGTCTGTGCGTGATGTGAGCAACAAAAACGCCGACCACCTCCAACTTACAGGCTGGGTCGACCCGGGAGCTTCTTCTTCTTCTTCTTCTGCGTTCGACATCAGTCATGCTATTCATTGAGTCCCGTCTGGGTCACAAATAGGATTGTGCGTTTAAGGTCGCCACTGGTCACCCATAGCTTCTCTTGCAATGTGGCCCCCTTGGGCCAGATCCACAGTCTTTGCTGGGAGAGGTTAGGGCAGTACTGTAGTATGTGCTCAGGGGTCTGTCTTTCTGCTCCACAATCACAGGCAGCAGATTCTTTTATGCCTATCCTGTACAGGTGTGCTCGAAGACCACAGTGTCCAGTCTGAAGTCTAAAAATTGATGTTTGTTCTTTCCTGTTGAGTTTGTTTATGCTGTCACTCTCTGGTCTGTTATCTCCATTCTGCCTTCGCCACTCCCGCTTGAAAGACTGCTTTAGCGCTGTTTTGGTTTCCTTGTAGCTGTGTGGTGGATGTGGTTGTGGAAGATTACTCCCAGCTTTTGCCAACTCATCTGCTCTATCATTTCCTTGAATACCACAGTGGGCTGGTATCCACTGCAAGACCAGTTCTGCTTCCTTGGAGAGTAAGCCAATGTTGGTCCTTAGATCAGCAATTAGATTGTCTTGTTTTTTGCTGGATAGTGCTTGGAGAACAGACAATAAGTCACTAAGTATAACAATTTGGTGCCCTCTGTGTTCTTGAGGGATGAGATGTTGGACTGCAGATAGGAGGGCAGTTGCCTCAGCTCTGAAGTTAGTGCAGATGTCACCTGCTGGTAGAGAGAGAGTTTCTGCTCTACTGCTAGGTGGTTTAATGTAAATTCCACAGCTCTCCTTTCTGACTGCATCTGTAGCAGAGCCGTCGGTGAAAACCTGAGTATTAGTGGTGTTTGGATACTTCTCATCAAGCATAGCAAGAGCCAGGGTTCTCTGTTATGTCTCCGTCTGGGCATCTTTTGAAGTGATTCCTGGTACCTTTAGGACAACATTTGCTTTCTCTGGCTTGCTTGTCCATGGTTCTGGCCTAAGTTTTTCGAACAGTGCAACATCTCTTTCAAGCAGATCTTGGTGCTGTCTGTACAGTTCTCTAGCAAGGTGGTTGGGGCTCTGACGCTTCAGTCTGTGTTTTTTTTTTTTTTTTTTGTGTTCTCTCTTGAAATTTAAAATGCAGTGGGTGACTTTAAAGTCTTTTTAATTTCTCATACTGTAAAAGAGTTTTGTATTGTCTTCTGAGTTCGAGTTGTTCAGTATCTGCTATCTGTTCTATCTCTTTGATGGAGGTGGTTTTCATGGCTCCGAGAACAATCCTTAGTCCCATATTCTCAACCTTGTCCAGTTTTCCCATTGTTGTCTTGGCTGCTGCAGCCCATGCAGTGGAGGCATATTCCATGACTGGCCTGACTGCTCCAGTATATACTTGTTTCAGGATTCTAGAGTTAGTGCCCCATGTGGTACCCGCTAATTTTTTCATAACTGCAAGCTTCTTGAATGCTTTTCCCTGTACTGCTTCTACATGTGACTTCCAAGTTAGTCGAGTATCAAGTGTAATGCCAAGAAAGGTAGGAGTGTCAGTCTGTGGAATGAGCTGGTTTTTTATCCAGATTTCCATTTTTTTTCTTTTTTGGGAGAGAGAGAGAAAAGTGATGTATGCTTTTTGAATTATTTAGCTTTAGACCCCATTTTTCGGTCCAGGCTTCTACATTTTCCACAGTTTATTTTTTTGTAACAGATATGAGGCTGTGTCAGTGTATTCGGAGGCTGTCTAAACTGCAAAGTCATCGGCATGTAGGGTATTAGAAACGTGCTGGTGGCAGGTTGCTGTGCTTTCATTTATATAAACCATGAACAGAGTTGGTGCTATTGCACGGCCCTAGGGAACTCCTTCTCTTAGTTTTGCCAGTTTGCCGATGTGTCCATCAATTCTGAATCTGGCTCTGCAATGGAAAAGAAAGTCTTTGATCCACTTGTACATGTTGTGCACAACTCCTGCCTGTAGCAGTTTTAGTTGTAGGTCTTCTTTCCAAACTGTATCGAAAGCACGAGAGAGGTCAAAGAAGACAGCAAGAACTTTATTTTTTTCCTGGAAGGCATTCTCAATTTCCTGTGCCAGATAAGTCAGTTGGTCCTCTGTGTTTCTGTGCTGTCTGTGTGGTGGTTATTACCTAGTTTGTCTCCAAGAACCACATTAGACTTTTGTTTACTAATTTCTCCATCAATTTTCCCACACAACTAAGAAGGCTGATGGGTCTTTAGCTTTTTTGGGTCTCTTCTATCTCTACCCTTTTTAAGGATAGGCTGAATGAGAGCTTCCTTCCAGGCTGACGGTACTACCCCTTTTTGCCAGCTCTGGTTGTAAATGCAGAGGAGAAACTTCTTGGCAGCAGGTCCAAGATAAGTGAGAAATTCGTTTGTAATGCCGTCAGCCCCTGGGGCTTTCTTCATTTTCAACTCTCCAATTCCAACTTCCAGCTCTTGCATGGTAAACTTTTCTGACATGCAGGCCTAGGCTGTTTTTGTGCTAAAGTCTGCTAGAAGAGTCTTGGTCTGGTTTCGTACTTCTTTTATTCTTTGCATGGAAATATGAACCTCAGTTTCCTTCTGGTGTGTTTCAGCTAGCACATCTGCTGCTGCCAGCCAGTAACAGCTCCATCGTCTGTTAAGAGTAAAACTCTGGCTTTTTCTGTCTTGTCTCCATTCAGGCATTTTGTGAGATTCCACAGACGTGAAGTGTCCTTCTCGAGGTTAAATGACGCCGTCTTTTTGTGCCAGCTTTCCCTCATCTGATTATTTCTCTCTTTGATGAAGGCTGCTTTTGCTCTGTTGTGAAGTATTACATTTTTATCTGTCGGATCCTTCTCCATATTTTCCCTCCTGGTACTAAGTTTGGAATACAGAGTGTCCAGTTCAGGCGACCAGTAAGGTTTAAAGTATTTCCTGCTGCCTCGTGGTATGTTACCCTTGGCTGCATTTAGGACAGTTGCATTGAGAATCTTCAGTTTGGCATTTATTTCCAGTCTTCTGAAGAAAACTCTCTTCATCATGTCGTCCAACTGGGAAGTGAAAAGGCTCCATTTAGCCTTCTTGTAGTTCCAGCTAGGAGGGTTCTTTTCGTTAGTAACTTCTCTACTTTTGTTAATAGACAGGATTACGGGCCTGTGATCACTGCCTCCCAGCTGTTGACATACATCCCGGCTGGTAACTTTCTCCACATCTTCAGTTGCTATAGCCAAGTCTGGAGTGCTGGTTTTCCTCCAAGCTCGAGAGTAGAATGTGTCTGGGTTGTCACGATGATTTATCAGAACTAGAGTGTTGCTGATTATCCAGTTTTCTACCTTTTCTCCTTTCGCATTGAGGTCTGTGTAGCCCCAGCTAGGTGAGTGGCTATTTAGATCTCCGACAGCAATCCAGTTTCCTGTGTTTAGTAGGATGGGTCCCAGATTAATATCTCTGTTTGGTGGTGAGTAGATGTTGCATACTGTCACATCTTCCCTTGCACCCTTGATAGTGGCTGTGATAAACTCTGTATCCCCACACTGAGATCTCTGGGTTTCCCAAGCTGTGATCTTGTTCTTGACAGCAGTCAAGACTCCTCCTGTCGTGTCGAAGATTTGGTATCCCCTGATAGAGAATCTGTGTGTACTTGTGATGTGAGTCTCTTGGATGCAGCATATGTCAATATCATGCTGCTTCAAGAAATTGTGTAGTTCAGTTGACCCGGGAGCTAAAGTCACAGTTAAAAATTAATCTGCCCTGGTGAGATCTAGACCCCAAGATCTTCAAGTGGACATCCCAGGCCCCCAAAAATACTGAGCACTGAAACACGGCGATATCATTCCCATTATGGGGAACACAAGGAAAAGATCCACTATGCGGTAACAACACATGTCGTAAAAGTTAACTAATTAGGGGCGTTCCCGTCGAAGTTGAAATGCATCTGCCTGCGAAGCGAGGAGCCAAAACAGTTTGATTCCAAATAAACCAGCTCTATGAAACGGAAATACGCGCAAAACTTAGTTTTAGCAAATAGACTAAAGTCAAGAAGGATCTGAACAATCATAACTTTTTGCCAGAGTTTACAACAGGTAAAGGCAAAGAGAAGGAGAAAGAAATATAAGACACCGCAGCATCGATTATATATCGTCTTCAAGTACTCTAATATTATTATGCCCTCTAAGATTCGCTTTCATAATCGATTAGGTCCATATTTCTCTGAGACAGGTCCACCTCATAATTCTATGATTCTGGTGGAACCGAGTGTGTCCATCTGTTAGCGCTATCAAATTACATTACTGGGCAAACAGTGATTGGGCACGTCCACCAGATACCTTCATGTTTGGGCATTTTCTTACAATCTCTGACCAAGTTGGTGGAGTTCCTAAACAAATCAGTGAATCTGTTTTTAACCTTTCCCTGTCCTCCTTTTCTTAGTCCTCGTCTTCTCTTCGCCCAATTCTTTCAGTTCTTTTTCTTTGTCAATCTTTTTCATTCATCTTCCAGCACTTAATCATTCCCCTCATCGTCTTTATCCTTTTTTCTTTCTTTTCATCTTCGCCTTTTCATCGCTTTATCGGTTCTCCCCCATCCTAATCTTCCCAGTTCCTCCTTCTTTTTCTTTGTCTCCTCCTCCTCCTTCTTCCCCTTCTTCTCTTTCTTCTTCTTCTTCTTATTCTTCTTCTTCTTCTTCTTCTTCTTCTTCTTCTTCTTCTTCTTCTTCTTCTTCTTCTTCTTCTTCTTCTTCTTCTTCTTCTTCTTCTTCTTCTTCTTCTTCTTCTTCTTTTTCTGTTCTTCTTCTTTTATTCTTCTTCTTTTTCTTCTTCTTCTTCTTCTTCTTCTTCTTCTTCTTCCTCTTCTTCTTCTTTTTCTTCTTCTTCCCCCTCCTCCTCTTTTACTTCTTCTTTCTCATGCTTTTGTTGTTCTTCTTTTCTTCTTCTTCTTCTTCTTCTTCTTCTTCTTCTTCCTCTTCTTCTTCTTCTTCTTTTTCTTCTTCTTCCCCCTCCTCCTCTTTTTCTTCTTCTTTCTCATGCTTTTGGTCTTCTTCTTCTTCTTCTTCTTCTTCTTCTTCTTCTTCTTCTTCTTCTTCTTCTTTTTCTTCTTCTTCTTCTTCTTTATCTTTTTCTTCCTTCTCCTTTTCTTCCTCCTTTTTTCTCCTCTTTCTCTTCTGTTTTCTTCTTCTCTTCCTTTTTCTCTTCTTCTTCTTCTTCTTCTTCTTCGTCTATATTCTTTTTTTCTTCGACGTCTTTTTCTGCTTCGTATTCTTCTGCTTCCTTTTCTTCTTTCTTTTTTCTTTTTCTTTTCTATTATTCCTCTCCAGCTCTTTATCCTCCTACTATTCTTCGTCTTTCATTTTCTCTTTCATCTTTTTATTCATCATCATTGACTTTTTCTCTCACACCCCCTCCCCCTATGACCCCGGGGTCTTTTGTTTTATTTTCATTCAGTACCAAAGTTCAACGAAGTCTAAACATGCAAGTCAGGAAATATTCTGGAAAGTAAATACGGTCGGTGTGACTTGGAAACATCAGCCATCGAGCGGCGATGGATCTATACACATATGCTACCAGTATCATAGACCCTGTTCTTTTCTGAGGGCGTCAACAGGAATTCTTTTTCTTCTAAACTACTTTATCCCTGTTTCTGTTTCTCTCTGGGTTTTTTCTCTGTCTCTCTTTCTGTTTGCGCCTTTTCCTTTTCTTTCATCTCACTATCTCTATCTCTCTTTCTTCCTGCATTTTTTATACAGAGATAGATAGAGAGAAAGAGAGGCATACCTACTGCTCTTTCCTTTCTTTCACACCTTTTTTTTTTTTTTGCTTCTCTCTACCTCTCTTTATCTCTCTCGATTTCTTTGTGTCTTTTTAAACAGTTCTATGTTTCTCTTTTTTTTTCTTTATTTATATGAATGTTTCTCTCTGTCTTGTAGTTTATCTCTCGTTCTCGTCCCAACTTCTCTCTCTCTCTCTCTCTCTCTCTCTCTCTCTCTCTCTCTCTCTCTCTCTCTCTTTCTCTCTCTCTCTCTCTCTCTCTTTGTCTCGCTCTGTCATCCCTTATGTCTATTATTATTTTCCCTTTCTTTCTCAGTCTGTCTGCTCCCACACTCCACCCCCCCCCCCCACCCACTCCCCCATTATTTTTCCCAGATTTATTAGAAACTGCAAGCCCACAAATTTGATCACACGAGAGGCTTTCCCGCTGTTGCCCCCACCCCAATTTTCAATCTGTTTTCCCGATCCTAACCTCCACTTCCCAGCCACCCGTGTTTAGTATCGATAGTCCAACCCTTTTATCTTGCTCCGCACCAAATACTCAATAATCCCCCTTGAAATTTGGAGGGCTTCTACTTTTTTTTTTTTTTTTTTTTCGTCTTGATTGAAAGTAGCAAATCTGTGTCAGGAAACAATTCTTTTATTTCAAGCAATTGGCGGTCTCTTGGGCGACACAACTTCAAAGAAAAAATCCCTTATCAATTCATCAACACTAAAGTTAGAACATTTCATCTGTTTTCCCCTGTGTCCATTTTACTCCGACAGAAAATCTAATACATTTTTAGTGACTGGCTTTAGGAACGACAGCGTTAAGATATTCAATAAAGTAGTCAACTCGGAAAGAGGAAAGGTTCACTTTCTATAGACAATAAAATAGAAAAGCAGCTGGGAATACGTATTGAGACAATAGCAGTAGTTCTTGTTTGTTTTTGAGAATATGGCTGGGTGGGTTTCATTATATTTTTTTTTTTTTGGTGTGCCTATCCAAGTGTTGAAAAAAACGAGGACCGGAAGGTCTGGAGGAAGGTGTTAGATTGTCTGTGCCCTTTTTCTTATGTGTTGTATGAGTTTATCTTCATTTTTTTTTTCTTTGTCAGAGACCTGCTAACTGCCTCAAAAGCAATAGTTCTTTGGCAGTTGCGTGGCAGAGGTTTCTGTCTCAAACACAACTGACCCTACACCGTCCGAGCATAGACATCAGCTTTTAATGTACTTACCACAAGCAGGTCTTGATAGCAGATACAGCCATGAAATTGCAACAACATCTAACATCCATGAATGAAGAATGTAAAACAAATAATATGAGAATCAACACTGAAAAGACAGAAGTAATGTCAATAGGAAAAAAGAAGACAGATCTAAACATAGTAATAGAATACAAAGGCATTAAACAGGCATCTGAGTTTAAATATCTGGGAACTACATTTACCGAAGATGGGAAATTTGATAAAGAAATTAACATTAGATGCAGTAAATCAAACCAAGTATTGGGACAGCTAGCCCCCCTCTTACAGCATAAGACAATCCCAATCAGCACAAAGAGACATCTTATTCAAAGCATGTTTATTCCAACTCTGTGCTACCAGTGCCAGACTTTGTCACTCACAACAAACCATAAAAGAAAATTAGTAACCACGGAAATGATATGTCTGAAAAGGGCTGTAGGAGTGACGATAAGAGAAAAGATCAGGAATGAGATCATAAGAGAACAAGTCGGCACAGAACCAATTCTGGATTACATACAAAGACAGCAAGTGAAATGGTTTGCCCACTTTGAGAGAATGCCTTGTGACACCATATCATACAAAGCATACATGGAAAGAGAAGAAGGACGTTGAGCACGGGGCAGACCAAGAACAAGATGGAAGGATAACATCAGAGAAACTCTGGTCGAGGCAGTCAGAAGAGCTAGAAACAGAACCTTATATCTCCCTCGACACCCACAGCGGTAAAAGAGGAAGTGAAGAAGAAGAGAAGACCACAAGCAGGGCTGTCAATGGGATTTTTTTGAAAAACCAAGCTTCGCTAAACAAAAACTCAAGCAATACATAGACAAAGAACCCAAAAAAAAAAACCAGATTGTTAAAATGTACAAAATTTATAGTCACGAAACAAAACATTTACCACTTTTATAAAAGGATATATTTTTTAAAAACCCCAGATTTCCCCAAGGCGTCAAATAAAAACCCAGATCTGGGGGAAACCCCAGCATTGGCAGCCCTGACCACAAGCGCTGGGCCGATAGTCCTAGAGACGGCCGCCACACACCTGCTCGGGTGCTTTACAATCGCCACCCACACACTGACCTTACGGTTGCTAACCTGGTCTGAACAAATAGTCTCCGATACAAGCTGTTTCCCGAGAACTTGCAACTTACTTCTCAACTACGACGGCTCTGCACGGCACTGGATAGACCATGTCACCACACTGAGTAGCCTAAATACGGTGTCTACGACGTCTTCGTGTTCTTCTGAAACTGAGAAAGACCGTTTTCGAAACACCTCGCTAATATACAGATTACTAATCGGGTGAACAGTACTTCAGCCAAGTGCTAGTCCATCAGTCACTATCAACACCTACAGTCTTACCAAAGCCCCACAGGCCCCTGACATCCACCCCCCGTCTATTTACTCATACTTTCTTGCGTAAGACTCACATAATGTTGTCATAGTCTGCTGTCAAGTTTCAGATAATAGTGAGTCAGATGTCGACAGGTATGTCTCAGTGTACACATTTTTTATAATCAGTGCACAGTTTCCAAAGTACACTCCAATATTGATGCAAATGTAATCCATACATGTCACAAGTTTGCCACCATCTCAGCAGCTTTCCAACTCCGCCATTGATGACACAGAAAGAACTACATGGGTGGGCAATCTACTTCTCTGGGTAGAACTTAGCTCTACTGTTACCTAGTGCGAGCTAAATGCTACTAGTCACCCTATACCACCGTCCACCGCCTAATGATCCAAATATGCTGGTCATAAACGTGTCTCTTAAATGAGTTGTCAAGGATTTCGTCGTATCCAACGGCACGACATGTCTTTACACGAACGAACGAACGAACTAACGAACTAACAAACCCTATTTTCAAAGGGTTAAGAATTGGGCACGAAGGTCTGTCTAACATTTAGCCGTTCCACCCCATGCCTTGCATGCAATTATTCATGTGTACCTCGTTTATATAGAATAATACAAATAATAAGGAAAAGAATTTTAAAAAAAAAATAATAAAGCTTATAACATCTAAGTCCTAATTACAAGTGCTGAAATGTGCTCTAACTATACTGACATTACTGAACGTTTTAAAGAGGAAAGTAAAAATTATATTCCAAAAATTATATAAGTTTAACAGGTCGCAATATAAAAACATCATCAAGACCAATAAATATTAGTTACTAACACTGACATGCGTTCGACTGGCATCTTCATTTTTAAATAATAATAACCTTCAGTTTTAAAACAGACAAAAAAGTTAAATAAGGCATGATAGAAATACACCATAGCCCTAATATACTATAATCTGTTACGAGGACATATAGTCTGTAGTGAGATAATATTCAAATAGTCTCTGATATGCATAGGAGTTATTGATATTTTTGACTTCCCATGGAAGATGATTCCACAGCTGAGCTGCAGAGTACGCTAAGCTTGTTTTGTATAGGTTATTTTAGTTTTAGAGATATACAATATGTGGAGGTGTTTGCTAAGCCTCTCGTTGTATTTGAATAGTGGCCAAAGGTAGCTTGGAGAATCTCTAGTTAAGATTTTATGAATAAGTTTAGCTTTATTGAATAGCTGGACTGGAGCTGTAATATAAGTTCTTTATATAGGAGCGAGCAGTCTCTTCCATGACCATTAGATATTATACGAAAAGCCCTTCTTTTGAGTGCTTTCAGTGTTTTGATGACTCAATTTGCACATCCATCCCTTATTGTGGAGCAAGTCTATGTGGATCTGAATATGAGAAGTATAGAATAATTTACGACAAAAACAAAAATCACCCATTCTCCCGAGTTAACAGTATGAGTATATACAACAACATTGTACACCTTAAATATTTTTGTAATAATATATCAACCTTTCACTCATCCACTTATTCCCTTTTTATTATACTTTAACAGCTCTTTAATTCTTTGTTATCCTAATTATCGTTGTTGAAGTCCTTGAAGTTCTATGTTGACTGGATTTGTTAAAAAGGTCTTGAATAGCAGTTACAACTAACTGAATATATATATATATATGTTCCTAAATCCCCGTGTGGATTTGGCAGCCTAATTTGGAAATGATCGGTGAGGAAGAGGAGGCGAGAGAGAGTGAGAAAACATAAGCACTGTTTCATTACAAGCATTTCGTAAAAGGCGTTTAAATGAAGATTTGGTAACACTGGCTGCATTGGTCCATATATATTGTATCTTCTTCTACGTCTTCTTTTTAGGAGTTTCTCTTTAAAATGGTTGTTGATACTTTTTTTTTACGGCCAAGACCCTTAAAAAAAAAAAGTATCAACAACCATTTTAAAGAGAAACACACAATAAGAATATGTAAAAGAAGTTGTATCTTGGACCCAAGCCATACAAACTTCTGCAACTTTCAGTTCTTGCATATATGTGTCCTAAATTCAGAGGATAATACTATCAACCGTCAGTTTATGCACACACGCAAATGTTAAATGAAAGCAGAGAATTTTCGACATAAAACATTTGAAATACAAATGTGTCTGTGGGTTTTCTTCCCCTTTTTGCGAATGAAAACGTGATCACGTGAAAGATATAAACAAATCAGGTACATGGAATAAATATCAGCCTTTTGTTATTAAGTTGATTCCGCCATTTGGTTCCAAACACCCCCCCCCCCCTGCCTTTTCCCCCACGCTGTGCCAATATGAGCATCGCCCCTGGCAGTGTGAGATTCTGCAGGGGATCTTCTACACTTGAGTCATATTGGCTGAAAGGTGAAGGGGAAGGAAGAGGTGATTTTCGTAAATCCTGAGATTTTCTTCCTGGTCGAAGACTTGACTAGCAACAGGGGAATGTACTCTCGAGTGTGAGGGCGTGTATGTGTGTGTGTGTGTGCGTGTGCGTGTGTGTGAAAGGGAGAGACTGTTTGTTTGTTTCTGTGAGAGAAAGAGAGTATGTTTGTGTGTGTGTGTGTGTGTGTGTGTGTGTGTGTGTGTGTGTGTGTGTGTGTGTGTGTGTGTGTGTGTGTGTGTGTTTTGCGTGTTTCCGAGCTTGTATTGATTTGTGTCCCTCTGCCATTTTGCCAACAAAGTCAAACTTGTGTCCGATAAACCAACTGTAAGCTTGCCAGTTGGTCGTCCAGGTACGCCGACTGGTTTATTAGGCTACCACAGCGAGTATAAATAAACTTCATATCTTACAGTACCTGTTGCACAGTCACCATTTTCGTCTTGTCCCTGTCTGACAACATCCAGTAACACGTCCAGCAGGAGCAGATCAAGCCTGAGCTTCATGAACTCAGGTGGGCCACCCTCTGAAATTGTCTAGGAGCTCGTGGGCCGAAACAATTGTGGACGAGCGATCACTTCTACTGATAATGATTAGACACCTGTTTGTACATGCTTTCGTATGGAGTTTCTTCTTATCTTAAGGTATTAGGAGATATATCTGGATCTTCCCATAGACGATCTGTCAAATTCAGCAGTCCTTTAAGTGTAAACACTGTGATTGTTTTCGTATCCTTATGTCCTTGGACTGTACCCAAAAAGTTATTGAGACACCCCCACCCCCACGGAGATGAGAACAGTACCCAGATATGAATGAATTGAACGGTAGAGCTTAGGGAGGGGGTGGGTTAGGAAGGTAGTTAGGTGCTTTTCTGGGGGGAAAATCATCACGTTTAACCAGCAGTCCTAAAGGCGGAGCTTTAGGTTATAATTGTGATTAGGTTATTGTTGTGTGCTATCTGAGTTACACACTAATCAGCACACTACCAAGTGTCTAAAGATATAACTTTCGCTTGCACGCTCTTGAAGCAGGACTCGACGAAAGTAGTTCCGTCACATAGCATATTTATTAGACAGAACACAAGAGGGTATTTACAAACCCTTAAGACAACACAACTGCAGAGACGGCGACATTGATCTTAATTGACATTCGACCATAGTCCATATAGTCCTCACTAGCTCTTTCTCAACTTGTAGCGACCTCTCCCTCAACCGCTAATCTCCGAATGTCTAGAGCGTCCCACAACTCTGGGCTCGCCGTATAGCCGAACAGGACAAAATCTCCTACCCACTGGAACCTTGATATTATTTCAGCAGACAACAACAGCTGACTGGAAACGGACTTCACTTGCTTGTTCTCCAGCATGTGCCCACAGCATATCAGCCTGTTGAAGGACGCCGATGACCGACAGGACTTCTAACACAAGTCCCATCTAGCACACAGCTCTCGTCAGCATTCCTACTGTTCTGTTTCAATGGTGATCCTACGTCTTCTTGCGCCGTCACCCAGAACAGACGCTATTGGAGCATCAAATCCCCTTGGCTTTACTTCGCCAGCGGGACTATATCTTTGACCCGTACCGTAACCACAACACTTACTCAGACCTTAATACCTGATAGTTGCACGGTACTCTGTCTGTCTCACTCGAGAGATACTGACTGACCCTGACTTGGTTTCTCTCTCTCTCTCTCTATATATATATATATATATATATATATATATATATATATATATATATATATATATATATATATATATATATATATATCTGTCTTGGACTTTTATTGACTCGCAGCACTCTCGTGCTGGGTGTGTACTACACCCACACTTCCTCAATGCTTAAGCTCTCTGGTTACAGCTCACTGACTTGGACTGTCTACGCAGCCCCAATATATCCCTGCCGAACCAATGCTGGCGGATGATGTTACACAAGAGTCGCGCTCGTGTGGGAGTTTTCGGGAATCATGCTCATGTGGGCGTTCTCGAGACTCACGCTTATGTGGGCGTTCCCGAGAATCACGCCTATGTGGGTGGATGATGTTATATAAGAAGGGCAGAATATGATCAAGCTAATATTCACACTGATGTCTACAGAAATTTACGAACATGACCACAGAAATACCGATAGTAATGAGCGTATACATGAGTAAACACAATATCTACACAAATTTACGAAAGTGTCCACAGAAATGGCTACAGTAAAAAGCATATGCTTAAGTGATCACAAATATATTCAGTAAAAACTGCGGCTATATGCAACATGTCTGATACAAATAATAACACAAACAGATATGATTATAACTAAGGACACGAAAATAGATTAGGTAAATGTAAGTGTATTAATGATATAAAATGGAATATTGTGGTGTACATTGAAATCAGTTCTTTTTAATGGGTCAAGGATCCACGTAAAATAAAAGGGATGCTAAAGAATGTCCCGGGGTAGAATGAGTACTTAGGATATATCAAGGACAAATACACACAAATGCCTTATGGGGGGCATTAACTAATTATGAATTAAGTAGCATAATGGTACAAATTTTGAAAACATTTCTTCGTGATCAACAGCGTGGGTGGGCCGTGGAGTTTCAGACGTTAGAAGGATGAGACAGCCCATAGCACAATCCAAGGAAATCAATTCAAGCACACCTGTGGCACATCCATTGTTCCTTCAACAACATACAGATGTAGGGCATAGACAGTTTCGCAGTCACAAAAGAAGAAATCTAAGATTTGCTGATGGCAAAGTGCAGCAAAGTAATACACATAAACAGTAACTGCAGTAGGAGAGCTGCGTGGTCTCGAAGCATGGTATTCGCCTCGAATTCTAGAGGATTCACGTTCAATTCCCCGGAAATGGCTATAATTTTTTCACGAGGACTTGGACTTCTAGTAATTACCCCTGTTCTCTGGGTAGTGAGATCGGACGCCCGCGTGCATTGTTGCGCAAGTAAAAAATTCCTTGGCATTTAGAAATCGAAAAAAAGTAGCCTCCTGGGGCTACCCGGGCAAAATTTGGAGTTAAAAATCCACCCAAAGTATTTCAGGATCCTCGCCGGTGCTACAGAGCCTGTGCACTGTGCTGAGCTTCTTCGGACTGAGACTTGAGTTAAAAGAAGAACAGAGCACTAATTAGTTACTAACTGTGTGCCATGGTGCTGATCCGTTGTACAAACCTCAAACCTCATGCAGGAAATGCAGTATACTGTAGAACTTTTTGAAGTTTATAAACAGTAGAATGACAAAGCGGATTAAAATTAGTAACGTTACAGGACAAATTCAATATCTAAAACCATACCAACGTTGTCGGCGAAGGGACTGAACTGTTTTCAATACTGCAACACTCAACTTGTGTAGAGAGATACTGGGTCGAGTACAGGATACAGAAGCAATTAACAGACTGTGCCATTTGAGGAATCGGTGAATATTTAAAATCTTCAGCGGAGATCACTCTAGGAGATCCCATGAGCCGGTTCTCATTTTTTTCCACGGACGTTTCTTGTTATCTCCCCCTGACAACAACATGCCACGTTTAATTAAATTGATTTTTGTGTTATTTTCATTATTTTAATTAGAGAAATTTAGTTTTAATTATTCTTTGCATAATTATAGTAAACAGCAATCTTGATTTTAGCCGCGCTTGCGGCTAGGAAGTTATGAACGCTGTTTCACAAAAACGACATTCCATTGTTCGAAGTCAACAACAGGCGATTTTGTTGAAGACTAATAAGCGTTGATTTTGATAATGCTGTGAACACACTATTCATTGTCCTGATGTGAACGCAATGTTTCCTTATTTTGAAGCCCCACACTGGCTTTTGCCGGGGGCCCTATTAAAACCTAACGCGGTTTTTTTTTTTTTTTTAGTATTCAAAAGTCATGAGTTGTTAACCCTTAGGCTCGGTACAATGGATATCGCAACATTTCGGCCTTGATTCCATGATAAATACCGTAAATCTTAGAGAAATGTGGCCTTTCTGCCTACCCCCAGGCGTGAGCCCGGACCACAAGGAGTTCGTCACCCGGTCACCGCGCAATCCGGTTTAGCAAACTACGCTAGCGAGCCGGGCAACCTAACGGTTAAACAGGGTTTCTTTAACCTCTCCACGGGTGATCCTCATCGCATGGTGGCATTTTGTGTCACCGGGTGTTTATTGCTCCGTTTGTTGTCCTTGTGATGTAAAGCTTACTTTCTTACTAATGCTGTGAGTTGAATTGTGAAGAAAGAAATGGCAAACTATTGAACTAAAATTGTCTAGCAAAACCACGAAATATCAATAGATGCAGGGCTGCTTTACAACTTGTAACCCTTTGAAAATAAAGTTGGTTTGTTCGATCGTTCGTTCGTCATGAAAATAATATGCGATAAACTTAGCAGGTATCGCGTTGTCACTACTCTCGCTTTCTAATCGAAGACACAAAGATCGTCTAGCCCTGTCACCAGTTCTTCTGGCCTCTACTTACTATTAGGGCATATAAGTAAGTAA
>CAJHNH020001956.1:47500-57500 GCA_905116865.2 Candidula unifasciata | reverse complement strand
TATTTATGGGCACAGAGGTTGAATAACAGACACCGGATAAAGAATAATTCTTCCTATCGTCTTTGCAATGTGCTATCCACAACCTTATGTCTCCTGACATCTCCATATAGTCCATGTGTGTAGTGTTGGTAGTCATGTCTATCCACAACCTTCTGTCTCCTTTCTTCTTCTTCTTAAAGTCCATGCCGCGTATCGCTGGGTGTTATGTTATCCACAACGTTCTGTCTTCTGTCTTCTTTTTCTTAAAGTCCATGCCGTGTATCGCTGGGTGTCATGTCTATCCACAACCTTCTGTCTCCTGTCTTCTTCTTCTTAAAGTCCATGCCGTGTATCGCTGGTAGTCATGTCTATCTACAAACTTCTGTCTCCTCTCTTCTTCTTCTTAAAGTCCATGCCGTGTATCGCTGGTAGTCATGTCTATCTACAACCTTCTGTCTCCTCTCTTCTTCTTCTTCAAGTCCATGCCGTGTGTCGCTGGGTGTCATGTCTATCCACAACCTTCTGTCTCCTGTCTTCTTCTTCTTCAAGTCCATGCCGTGTAACGCTGGTAGTCATGTCTATCCACAACCTTCTGTCTCCTGTCTTCTTCTTCTTAAAGTCCATGCCGTGTATCGCTGGTAGTCATGTCTATCCACAACCTTCTGTCTCCTGTCTTCTTCTTCTTAAAGTCCATGCCGTGTATCGCTGGTAGTCATGTCTATCCACAACCTTCTGTCTCCTGTCTTCTTTTTCTCAAAGCCCAAACCATGTGGCGCTAGAAGCCAGTTCAATCCCCCTACTGTTTCACGAACTTTCAAGCAGTTTTGAAACAGATTATCTTTCATAATCCACGCCGTGTGGCCCTGGTAGATAATATATAACACCTATGCAGTCTCCACGGTAAGGCGTGGCTTCAGTGTACTACTGTTGTCTTAACTCTCGTACCGTTGTCCCAAAGCCCCGAGAATGAGTTGTTGAAGCGTTCACCGCCCGGTGGGGGGGGGGGGTTGTGGGGGGGGGTGTAGGGCGTGGGGGCAGGAGACTGATCCCTGGCACTAGAGGATCATGACTTTGTAAACTGCGTTCTGTAAGCTCTAAGCCATGGAACCGCTATTCGTCATTTCTTTCCACACCCTTCTGTCTCGTGTCCATTTAGTCAGTTATGACATCTTCTTCTTCTTCCAGTTCACTGGCAAAATACACCGTTGGAAAATTCTGGATGTTCGTCCACCACCGAATAAATTCTTGTTCCAGAATACGAGAGTTGCGTGCACATACGTTTAAAGGATCGGGCTTATTTGTAGCAAATTCTTGACTTATTTGTCTCTCAGGCGGATGTAATCCCACTTCAAAGGAAACTCCTAATTACGACTTCTAAAATGTGCTTGTGTGGGAAGCAGTTGGTCTATTCTCGTTTCAACCAACATACCCGGAACCCATAGAGAGAAGTTAGTTCCAACACAGGATGATCTTCCTTGATATGATGTCAAACTGTTCAATAACTTCTCTCCCAGTCTAGCTCTGCCTCAGTTACCCTCAAACTGTCCCACAGTCACGATGCAGTCCCATATTACCTTCTCATAACATGACCAAGTGCACATTATCTCATTCTGATCTCGGTAATTAGTTTCCTTTATGAGCCACTTTCTTTCAAAACATCTTTATTACCCGTATTATTTGTCCAGGGTGTTCTCATCATTCACCTTTAAAACCACATTTCCGTTGGTTCCATAAAAGGTTTCACTGATTGGATAACTGTCCATGATACACTTCCATACATCAGGATAGGATTTGGCAACAGGCTGCTTTGTTTTGCTTTCGATAATGATAGCAAAAGCAAACTTTCCATTAAACAATGATAAACTATTGAATGTAACACTGATTGGTAAAATACAAACTGCCAAAAATACTGCAACGTTTTGTAAAAGGATGTAAAACTATAGTCCGTTACAAAAGGCTTGCCCAACTTTAAAACAATAATAATTCAGTAACTGTTCGATGTCAGTTGTTGAAATTTGATGTGCAACCCGTTAATAAAGTCCTCGCGTGAAAATAATTATAATGTATTGTAAACCAACCTCTAACTGTACGCGTCGTGGAGGTTATCTGTGCAAAAATCTAAAGAGCGCTTATTTTGCAAAGAAAATCACCGCTGTAGGAAAATGTTAGCACCTGTGTAACTGTAAATTATGAAATCATAAAGACATTGGAAATCTAAGACAACATACAGAAATTCGTGTTGATCCATTGTCACGAGACGATCTCAGTGATTCCAGAAGTTAGTACTTGTAATAAGTTCTTCTGGTTCTAAAGAGAGAGGATTATATTTACTCTGCCCTTTACCCTAATATTACTTTAAACCAAATTGATTTAAATGTTACCAGTCCTTCTCCCAGACAAAGCCACTGCGCTTTGTTTAAAATTACCTAACACTACGTAATACAGCCCGCTGGTTCAGACTAGGGATGTGAGGTTGGATTCTCACGCCAGTGTCAGAATGTTATCTCCTGACCAGACTGTAGAGACTGAGCGGGGCCCTTTTGAACAGGGGAATTGAGTAGACGCTAGACATGGTGGAGCCGGGAGGTCGGAGTTTAACACGTCAGTGTAATTCTGGAGAGAACAGGTGTTTGCCAATTAGGAATGGTTTATCTTGGTCAAGGTCGTACTGTAGGCCGTTCACTGTGAGTGACAGGTCACTGGTTAGCCAAGTGATCTGATAGTTACCTCAGGGGCGGTGCTTAAGCCATCATCTTGAGGGTTGGGTAAGAACTCAGGAAAGGGAGGAGTTTAATTTGGACAATAGATTGATACTTATACTTCGAGCCTGTGGAATTTCCGTCATTAATCGCAGCCTGCCGGCAAACAACACAGATCGACCTAAAAGGTAAATTTTACGGTCGCATTCTGTTTTGGCGATTAATGGAAAGTTCCCAGGTAAGCGAAAATATTAATTTTAATCTTGTATACATAGGTTAGGGAGTTAAGCTTAGTCTATACTACCTTTTCCTAATTTGTCTGCACATTCTGCTTGAAATAGTTCTTTGTGAGAATTCAGTATCTCAGTTAGGGAACTGCTAAACTATTCCTATTTCTTGTATGTTTGTGTCACATGTTTTTCAGTGTATGTTTTCATGTGTAGAAAATAAGATGTGAACAATGACATTTGATATAATGAAATGTAATTATATTGTTTCCATGACGCCCATATGTGTAGGGATGCTGCTAAGTTTTGTGTGCCCACCATGTGCTCACTTAATGTGTTCACCTGAACAGGGGATTTATAACCCCAGGGGGAGAATGATGGGTGTACAGTATTTACTGTCACTGAAAGATAATATTCAGGACAGAGTGCACATATAAATTGTTTGAGTTTTCAGCACATAACCTGCTCCACGTGGTCATGTAATATCAATGTCAGCCAGTTGGAAGTCTGAGTGATGACGGACAACAGACTTAGAAAGTCAACTATCATGACATAGCATTTGAGGGAAGGCAGGATATGTGACGCCCATGTAAGACAAAAGACCTTCAGACTAGACTGGAGAGGATGTGGAATATGAGGAGGAGTGATGGGCTATATCTTATTATTATATGTTGTATTAATTGATACATGTATTCTTAGTGTAAGTCAAGATACTACACGTATGTGTTTTGTTTCCATGATTACAGCGCCCATGTGACGATCAGTCCATGAAGTAGCCTACATTGTGTTAGACTCGGCCAGCTGGGAACGAGGTGGAGAACGAGGTGGGGGCGAGAAGGAGAAACAAGCAGGGAAGAAGCTGGAAGAGGAGGAAGAGCTTGACAGTGCTCACGGCTGTCAGAGGTTCTATGAAAGTTATGTTCATAAATTGTTCATACTTTATCACCTTCATCACACCGCTCTAATCCCAGGTGCTGTTCTCGCGCTGAAACAACCCATTACTATCATAACTTTAGCTAGTCACTGTTTGTGTAAACACAACAAACTGGGTATGTCAATTAACTGATTGTTAGAAAATAAAGCTGTATGTCAAGTTTTATACTACATCGTTTGTTAAATTCCAAGTGTATTCAATCTTACCTGTTTTCTAAACTGATAGATAGAAGTACATTTGGTGGGAGCTCAAATAATATGATAATAATTCTTTAATTATTAATAATAACACCGGGAGAAGGTAGATGACGAAGGAATCACTTGCTCTGTCTAATAATTCATTTAGTATGATAGACATCTAAAATTCCTTGCCTTCTCTTGTGGGTACCAAGTTCAGCTAATGTTAATATACTAAACGAGCCAATATGGCTGTTTTCTTGGATATCCAGGACTTTGTCTGAGAGCAACATAGCTCAGATTTTAGTTCGGTTTATCTAGTGGAGAGAATGTGTTAAAAGGAAGATCCCTACTCAACAACATAAACATTTAAACCACGCGTCACGTCACATCCATAAAGTAGTTTTCTAGATATTTTTAAACTTTGAGGGTATGATTTTTGGGACACACTCTAACTTTTCCTGTCTATACTAAAGTGGAGTTTCATTCTGTGAGGGCTTCTTCTTCTTCTTCTTCTTCTTCTTATTATTATTATTATTATTATTCTTCTTCTTCTTCTTCTTCTTCTTCTTCTTCTTCTTCTTCTTCTTCTTCTTCTTCTTCTTCTTCTTCTTCTTCTTCTTCTTCTTCTTCTTCTTCTTCTTCTTCTTCTTCTTCTTCTTCTTCTTCTTCTTCTTCTTCTTCTTCTTCTGCGTTTGACATCAGTCATGCTAAACATCAAGTCCCGTCTGTGTCACAAATATCATTGTGCGTTTAAGGTCGCCACCGGTCCCCCATAGCTTCTCTTGCAATGTGGATCCCCTGGGCCAGATCCAGTCTTTGCTGGGAGAGGTTAGGGCAGTACTGTAGTATGTGCCCAGGGGTCTGTCTTTCTGCTCCACAATCACAGGCAGCAGATTCTTTTATGCCTATCCTGTACAGGTGTGCTCAAAGACCACAGTGTCCAGTCCGATGTCTAAAAATTGATGTTTGTTCTTTCCTATTGAGTTTGTTTATGCTGTCACTCTCTGATCTGTAATCTCCATTCTGCCTTCTCCACTCCCGCTTGAAAGACGGCTTTAGCGCTGTTTTGGTTTCCTTGAAGCTGTGTGGTGGATATGGTTGTGGAAGATTACTCCCAGCTTTTGCAAACTCATCTGCTCATTCATTTCCTTGAATACCACAGTGAGTCGGTATCCACTGCAAGACCAGTTCTGCTTCCTTGGAGAGTAAGCCAATGTTGGTCCTTAGATCTGCAGTTAGTTTGTCTTGTTTTTTTTTTTTTTTTTTTTTTCTTTTTTTGATAGTGCTTGGAGAACAGACAATGAGTCACTTAGTAAACCAAATTTCTTTCCTCAGTGTTCTTGAGTGATGAAATGTTGAACTGCAGAAAGGAGGACAGTTGCTTCAGCTCTGAAGTTAGTGCAGATGGTTATCGTAACTACTGTGTTTCCCTGTCCATAGCAGGGTGGAGTTTCATTCTGTGAGGGCTGTGCCTGTGCAAAACTAATTATCGTAACTACTGTCTATCTCTGAAAATAAGACCTTGCACGACTTTTCAGGATGCCTTTATTGTAAGCACTACCCCTAAATTGTTTGAAATCTAAAAATCAGAAATGTGATTTGGAGCCAGCAATTTTTGTTCGCTTCTGTGTGTGCCAGTGTTGTTGGGTCTCATAATTTTTATATTTGAGAAAAAAGACATCCCCCGAAAAAAAAGCCATGGTGCAGGTTTGAAGTAAAAATTAATATAAGACCTAGTCTTATTTTTCGGCGATACACGGTATCATACATATAGTGGTATCCTCTGCTTAGTATATATAAAACAGTGAACAACTGTGAACAGCCTTCCGCTGTTTATCAAGATCCGCACATTACCTGCCCGCTATTACTTTACCTAACTATGATGGGGTTGTAAATCCACCCATGTCTTCACAGTTACTACAGCAACAAAATCACAGACATGAAGTTTCTTTGTAGAGCTACAGAAGTAACAAGAAACAATTTTAAAATGAAGAACTTAGAACAAGACTTGGACTAAAACCAGTTTATACGGGTAGTTGAAGGGCAACATAGGAGATGGTTTGTCCATCTGAAGAGATTAACCTGGTATAAACTGCCTTCCATAGAGAGCCACGCCAAAGAAATATATTTAAGACACAGACGGAACTTCGGTATTCGTTTTGTTTTACTACTTCTACCGCTGCTGCTACAACTGCTGCTGCTACTACTTCTGCTGCTGCTGCTGTTGCTGTTGCTAATACTACTACTGTTGCTACTACTACTACTACTACTACTACTACTACTACTACTACTACTACTACTACTATGTTTTCTCATTTTTCGTTTTCTTGTGCTGCTTATTTTCCCTTTGTTATTTCCGACTCTGCTCCGCCTCCATCCTAACCTCCTTTTTCTTCTACTCAAAATAGAATAACCGCAACAAACTCGTACAATATTGGCACGTTTTCATACACCCTATTCAGCCATCATTCAATAAATACTTCAGTCGGACGGATGAAACAGTCATCACACGGCCCTCATAAATCAATTAAGTACTCAGAAACCTCCGGAGACAGTGTCTGAACATCTGTGCTATATACTAAACGCAATACATATACTCAACTTACACAGCCAAAAGTCTACGATATACAGAAAACAAAATACCTAGCAAATCCGCATTATCTAAACATGGGATCACACATGCGGTCACGAAGGGTTTTCGATAGGGTCACCAAGCAGTGGTGAGTCTCGGCTCGCTGGCGCAGTTGGCTAAACCGGACTGCGCGGCAACAGGGTGATGAACTGCTTGTGGTCCGGGTTCACGCTCCGGAGAAGGCAGAAAGCCACATTTCTCCCAGATTTATGATATCTATCAAGGAATCAAGACCGAAGGGTTTCGATATCCATATTACTGAGCAAAAAGGTTAACAATTCATAGTTACATACATACATACATACAACAGCAAAACAGCGGCGAGCTACATAAATTGTTTAAGTGGACCCTCCCCGCCCCCCCCCACCTCCCTTTTTCATCTATTCTCCAACACGCACACACGCACACACATATACACACACATATACACGCATACACATACACACACATACACACACATATATATACACACACATACACACACACATACACACACACACATACACACACACACATACACACACATCCAGTCCTGCGCAGAGATTTGTTGCCAAAAGCAGACAAATTTATTTTCACTATTGAGAAGTGAATATTTAGAGTATAGGGTCACAGGTCACTTTGACTATATAGGTTTAGCATCATTGGTGACCGGGCTGCACACTAGCTGGTCGGTAGATGACTTTTGGTCAATAGAGGTGTAGCTAAATATGAACACTATACAGGTAGCCAAAGAAAAATACTAAACCAACACAGAACTGGTGTTATCAATAGCCACAAGCTGAAGATGGGATCCGAGCGCTTATGTACTTCTCTGATGTGCAGTGAGGATAAACTGTCGATTTTCTAACTAAATCATTGAAGAAATCAAACCATAGCTGCCTGCCATGAAATTACCTGCACCTGAAATCAAACCTGGTAATTCAGAATTACGAAGCACTTTCGTAATGACTAAGCAACAGACGCAGACAGCCTCACAAAAACCAGTAAAAATTATAATTCCTATAATTTTCTGGGATTTCTCTGGGAAGGAGAAGCGACACCAGCTCGTTGGACGTAGCCTTGAATGTCTGAAGCCATAACACTTCAAAAGGCTCTATCTGCTATAGGGTTATTTTTTTTTTCCTTTAGGTGAATTTCGTATTTTCTTGTACGTGGAGTTTTCGTGAACTATCTCTGGTTGTCGGGACACTGGCAGCTATCACTCAATGCACCAGTATATCCCTTTTTAAAATGGCTGAACCACTGCAGCGTGAAGGCTTTTGGAGTGCAAGTGGAAATTGGGTGAAGTGAGATAACCGTGGCCCTGTGGATGTGAGATACATGAGGAGAGAAATCAATGAATGGAGATTCTACAGTCTTTTACTTTAGGGGAAGTGTAAAGGTTTATTGTAAGTAGTCCGGTAATAATGGCGGTGTCATCAAATGTTTTTATTGTTGCATGTGGTAATTTTGGTATTTCTCGTGGCTACTAAACGATGCATACATATTTATATATATATATATATATATATATATATATATATATATATATATATATATATATATATATATATATATATATATATATATATATATATATATATATATATTATATATATATATATACACACACACACACACACACATTACATTGTATTACAAACATACAGGTAGGTATACAGGCAGACAGGCAGACAGACAGGCAGACAGGCGTATTTACATACATGCATGTATCCCTACCTACCTACATAGTTTGAACACTGATGTGCAGTACTAGACGCACTGGAAGACTATGGTTGCAACCGCCAGCAGGAAATTCGACAGGCCTCTTGGTCACATGGCAGCGCTGAATAGACCTCTGCGGGTAACTCTCGGTCACAGCGCTATATAGTTTGGTTGCAGAACCAACCCTAGCAATTTTGGCTGTTGTGGTTTTTTTTAGGCAAATGTTACGTTCAGTAGTTTGCCATTGGGTACTATATAGACCTACTGTTAAAACCCAGTCACATGACTGCGCTATATAAAGGATGAACAGTTAAATCCCCCTTCTGTTACTTGTAGTATCTCGTATGCCACTTTGGGTTGCCCAAATTCCATCCCACATTTCACTTTTACGCTTACATAAACTCCAATAGTGGAAACTCAAAATGTATAGATTAATTTAACTATTTGACTCCTATGTCATTCTACTATTTCCAGAAGCCAAGAATGGCTGTCTCCTTATTGGCATCTTGGGGGATCGTCTGTTAAAAGTCGATGCGACGTGCCGTTTTTTCTTCTTTTTTACGTCTGATCTGCCGCTGCCTGGCGATTTGACACCCTCCGGTACAAAATGTTAATTTGGATGGCAGATCAATAGGGAAAATTCAAGACATCCCCTTCAATCTGCATAGACTTTGTAACTGGGGCATCAGTAATGTTACACCAGTCTGGGATGACTTGCAATCCTGTTTAGGTGAGGATTGAACCTAGTAATCCAAATGAAGCAATGAACTTTTTGTTCATGTTACGAATCAGGTCACGAAAGCTCATGAAACTTGGTGGGAAAATGGAGAGGGGGGGGGTGGGGGGTGGAATTGAGCTCACCCACTAAAAGTTTAAAGTTTTTAAATCGAAAGATAGAGGTTGAACATTTTCAGCATTGAGGATCGGGTTGCCCAGAAATCAGCAGAAGAGACTTCATTTGTTGGAAGTTATGTGTTCTAGCTATAGGCATGTCTGGTGAGTTTCTTAGATGTGTAACTTTAGAAAAGAAGTCATTTGTAAGTTGAGTGCGGATGATACATCTCTGATTGTACTTGAACTTGTTTACCAAGACAGCAATGGGTCTAATGTCCTCTCTACTGCTGTCATTGCTAATCTCAGTGTTGCTGAATTGTTTACTATTGACATTTCTACATTATTCTCTTGGAGGTGTCGTGTTGCAAAGTTCAAAGATCTATAGAATGCTTTGGGGATTTAGTGTGAGTCTGGTTCGTCTTTCCCTGCCTGTCACAAAGTAATGAGAAAGACTGAAACTTTGGTTCTTGTTTCACATACAGATTAAAAGTATTTATACAGAGTCGCACATTGTGGGTTGACAATGTTCAGACGGTTATTGATCCTGGCATGTCCTGATTCTCTGATGAGTCTCTCGATGATGCCTGTGACATTTTGTGGGAGCAGTTGTATGAAATAATAACTCTGTGCTTCCATGAAGCAGGTACGGACCATTATTCATGTTGTTAGACGAACTGAGCATATAGGGCTAGATCTTTTTCTTTAAATAGTCCAGTCGGCACTTAGTGGAGGAATTTGTCAGTATCACGCCGGCCACCTTTACTTCCCAGGACTTTACCTTTCATACATTTCTGGTTGCGTTGACCGAAGAA
>CAJHNH020001956.1:0-42500 GCA_905116865.2 Candidula unifasciata | reverse complement strand
TCTCCATCATCATCAACATCTTTTGTTTGTTTATTCTCTTGTTTTTTCATTTTCTTTTCCTATTCTTCTGTGCTGGCCTGTTGAAGATTGCGAAAGCTCTGACCTTCGGCTCAAAAACAGACGATTTCACAAAAGCCCTAATTAGTCGCTTTCTAGAGGGGGCTGCGAGGTCTCGAGGCATGGTTTCCGCTTAGAGTGCTAGAGGTTCCGGGTTCAATTCCCGGTAAGAGCTAAGATTTTTTTTCACTTGGTCTTGGACTTCTAGTAATTCCCCCTGGTCTCTGGGTAGTTAGATCAGACGCCCGTGTGAATTGTTGCTCACGTGAAAAAAATCCTTTGGCAGTGGGAAATCAAAAAGAGTAGCCTAACGGCGCTGCCCGGGCAAAGTTTTGAGTTAAAAATGTACCCAAAGTATTTGAGATAGAAGAAGAGCGGAGCACTTATGGGTTACTACCCGTGTGTCATGATGTTGATCCGATGTTCAAAACCTCAAACTACAAACCAGTTGCCTTCTACGATACGCTTGTTAAAAATCTTTTTTTTTTTTTTCAACTTTAAAATGGGACTCAGATCGACACAGGATATGTAAAAGGTTAGTTAGTTGCGTAACCTTTACAGCATGTTGCAGAAACAGCCCCAGCGTTCCTTGGCTGTTACGGTTTTTCTAGGCAAATTTATGTCCAGTAGTTTGCCGTTGCTTTCTAGACGATCCACTCTTGATACCGCTGTCGACCCTAACGCAAGGCGGTCTGCTGCCAACACGCATGCAGATGAGATCGAACCCGGCTCCTTGGCATTACTAAGGACGTTCGCAACGCCTCCGCCACTGATACCTACACAGGGTAGATAGTCAGCCTAAAGGGGAAGACAAACAGCAGAACAAAAAGCGAAATGTCCTGAAATATACCAGGAAACCACGAGGGTTTTGATATCATGAATCCCGAACTGTTTCAAAAACAAAACCTTGAACGCCATACTTTCAGACATTTGCTGCAGCAGTCGGAGAATTTCTAGGTATTTCCCGTGAGCTTTAATGTCGATTGTTAAATCAGTAATTTCAAAATACCTGCACTTGATGAGGGTGAGATATAAGCAAATAAAAATGGCAGACACGCTCAGACTGATCAAGAAAACACATGTTTGGGGCCACTAGGTTGATAACATGCACTTATATTATTAAGAGAGTCGGGCTAGTGTAGTGGCAAGACGCCCCCCTGTCGGTCTGAATATTTGGGTTCAAATCCACATTCAGTGGGATTTTTTTGGGAGACTTTAGCGCCCAGGTGGGTCCAGGTTGTAATGCGTACTAGGAAGCACTCTGGGAAGTGAAGGCGGCTGAGAGATGTGAACTATATCTCCCAACGTGTGCAAGGTAATCTAAAAGAAAAATGTCTAGCACATGTGCCCTATGTGCCAATGGCTTGGAAAAGGTCCTTTACTTTTACTCTTTTTTTGTGGGGAGGAGGGGGAAAATAAATTTTTTTTTCCAAAAGCTTCTTCCGTTCAAGGACAAACTCTGTGCAGATGATGATGGTTATGGTGCGATTGGGGAGAGAGGGACGGGGGGGGGGGGGTCCTTCTTATTCCTTTTCTTCACCTTCGCCGGTGAAAACTCCGGTAGCTAGATTTCTTCTTCCGGAGCATGAGTTTTGCTTGCACTTTCGTTTTACAGATCTGACTTATTTGTATGCGGACTGTTGGTATCTTGCCATCTCAGTCAGATGCATTCCAATTTCGAAGAAAACATCACTAAGTCAACTTAGTCGGCTCTTACGACATGCTTGTTAGTGGGCAGTGGGTGTATTCTTTTTTTTTAATCCCCTACCATGGGGCTCCGGAACCTACATGGAGATGTGGTGTTGGTGATGATGATAATAATGAGGTGGAGGATGATGATGATGATGATGAATATGATGATAATGATGGTGATAATGATGATAATGGTAATGGTGATGATGATGATGATGATAATGATGACGATGATGATGATGATGATGGTAATGGTGATGATGATGATGATGATAATGATGACGATGATGATGAGGAGGAGGAGGAGGATGATAATGATAATGATGATGGTGATAATGATGATGATGGTAATGGTGATGATGATGATGATGATAATGATGATGATGATGATGATGATGATGATGATCAATAATATTATGCAAACCATGTAGATATAAGACGGAAGGAACATGATTGCTCATTCTATAGTTGCTAGCAATGCCCCACATTGACACAACCTTCATATAGACGTTCAGCGCTGGCGCTTTCATCTCCACATCCTCTCAGATAAAATAAAAGCCGATCGTGGGATCCATTGAATATTCCTAGTGGAAACACACAAGTGGCTAGACAGATACAATTACGCCCATTCATGCGAATACGCCCTACAACCGCGGAGACGAAACACACATGATTTAGAAAGTTACATTTTTATCAAAGTCGTAGGCGACTTGTACCGGAAAGCGCCCAATTTTCCCAGTTTCATGTAGTCGACTATATGCTCACGTATCGGCCGGGACTCTTCTAACAATAATTGTATCCTGTAATTTTATCAGACCTGGTCGGATTTGAACTAGTATCGATCTAAAACGGAAGTGGTGGGAAAGAAGTCGGAATCGGTACTGAACTATCATTACGGAGTCTGTTGTGGATGTCTTCGGATAGTTTCATGATGCTGGGTCATTAAAACCTGATATTTTTAGGTGAAGATTTTTTTTTATTATATATCGTTACCATTTAATTTCGTCCTTTTTAGGACGAAATTTTTTGTTATTTGAAGCCCCACCCTGGCTTTTGCCAGGGGCCGCAATATAGGCAGGCCATAAATATGACCAAATGTCTGAACGCGGTTTCTGGGACCTCTCCACGGCGATCCTCGTCCACATGGTGGCACTTTGTGTCATCGGGTGTTTGTCGCTTGTGTGATGTTTTGGTGGGGTAGAAAGTCAGTCAGTCAGGTGAAGATTGGGAAAACATCTGCATACTGCTGTTGTTGTTGTTATTTCTCCATTCATTACAGGTGATGAAGACCAATCTTTCTTTCATCTCTCATGAAACTATAATTGATTGATTGCGAGTCCGGAGGTGACTTATAAGCTCAATAAGGACCCGGAAGGATCTAGGACACGAGTGTGTGGGTTCCTGAGCTTCATTTAGGAGACCCAAAAAAATCAAATAGACCCATGGCTCCATAACAAGCATTTCGTAAAAGGCGACCACTTGGGTATTGCTGAAATCGGAAATTTTAGACACACAAAAACACAGATGTCGCTGATTTACCGTAAACCTAAAAAAAAAAGTAGGAACAACCTGTTTTATTGACAAATGCAGAAGAAAACTATCCTCTAACTTCATTTACAGAATTATTAAAATATTTATTAACGTGCATTAAAAGCTACTAGAAAAGAAAGTCTTTAATGTCCAGACTTTTTTTTTCCAGGTTCAGGGCGGACTCTGTTGTGTCTCACTGTAACAAAATTCCCTAACAGTGCACCCACTGCCAGTTTGAACTACTGGAAGCTAGTCAAATAACTCCAAACTGGAATGTCAGTGTTACAAAGACGATACAATTTAATCAAGTCCTATAGAGGCAATAAGTTCACTGCTGGTTGCCTTAGAACTCTTGCTGTTTTTGTGTGGCTGGGTGCACGTTTATTTTACTGTTTTATTCTCTCTGATCCATTGTGACGTAGTGGTTTGTGAGATCGTCGTCATAGCAGCTGGGTTGGTTCAATTTTAAGCAGAGTTAGGTTGTGTTATGTAATCAAAAACGATTTCACTGCCTATTGGGCATTCCCATACGTGCTCAGTCCTCAGATTTAGCAGCCACTCCAAGATACCTTTAATGATTGTTCCAATGAGAAGTTGGAAATAGTATCTACTGTTCTTCTTCACCTCGAAGACGGCATAGTGGTGTTTCTCCATGTTTTACTTCTTTACCTTGCTCTGCAAGTCACACAATCTCGTTAGTGTCAGTCATTACCCACTATCCCAGTCGTATGGCGTTGATGGCATCTGCTTTGTCCTATACTTCTTTTCACATGCGGTGTCAGTTGGTCCGCTCGCTCATTACCTTTTCCAGGTGAGGCGGGTGAGGAGGTTAAGTGCGATTTCTACATGCTTTATGCCAATGCAGAGTTATACAGCCTGTCGGGATTTTATGAAACATATTCATGTAGCCTGATACAATTACTGCATGTGCGACTGTGTTCTGCTGCCTGTTCTAGTGTTCACTTACATGTTGGTGTGGGTTGTGTAAAATAATGTATATATTGTCAACGTGGGCCGCGTTAGCGCAGTCGATAAGAGGCTCGCTTTTAAATCCAGCTGCGACTTTCTGCAGCCTACTGTCGGCGTTCGAAACTGGGCGGTTTCCGGGGTTCACCCAGCCTCTAGGAAATGGGTACCAGAGTTGACACTCTGGGGTAAATGAAGGAACGTCGCACAGATTCTAAAACGTTCCATGATGACTTCCTTACTTGACAGGACCACGGATTCACTGACGCTGAACACAAAGAAGTGAAACCAGTAAATGTGCATAAACTCTAAATATGTTTATTTGAGGCTTTTTATTTACGTAACACTCGCAGAGGTGTTAAAGGATATTAGTCAGAAAGCCCCTGAGAAGACACCAGCAGAAAATCACCAAACAGGCATTGCAATGGGAAATAAAGGGATTAGGGAGGAGAGGAGGCCCAAGGGAAGCCCTAAGACGAATGTTGATTATAGAGAACAAAACTGGTGGAGGGATTCGCATATATGATATCGAACAGATTGCACATGATGCAACGGAATGGGGGGGGGGATAAACTGGTAATCTGGTAATCTGGTAATCCTAGTTTCAGCATCATAGCAAACGGGTCACCCCATTGTTGCTCCGCTCCTGTGCCAACGAAAAACACTCGTAGCTCACAGTGTCACACCATGCACTCAACTCAGAAGCTGGGTGACGAAACTATATCCTTCCAGTCTACAAATGGAGCAAAAATGCAACGGCCACCGCCTGGCAGAACTGCCACGGCTTTTAAAAAAAAAAAAAAAGTGGCCGTGCCTAGCGTCCACTGTGACCTGAAGCATTATGTGAGGGGTTAACAAATGGTCACCCCAGCAGTACCCTCACTATTAGCTGGGAAAGGGACTTAGGACATTACATCCACCAGCAGGCGTCGCCCCTACAACGACCTGACTGCCTTCGTTAACGACTGTTCACCCAACAGCCATGCAGTTCTTTGGCACGAAGGAGACACCTTGAACTTGGGTTTCGGAATGCCGACTTCCTACAAAATGTTATTTTGGGGGGATAAACTGCCAGCCCTGTGTGACATATAATGGCATAACAGGATAATGAATGAACGAAAAAGTCAGATGGCCTGGCCACTGCCTTTTTACCCACTCACATCTACACTAGATGTTTGTACTACTTTCTTCTTCTTCTTCGTGTTCACCAGCTGTAAACTCTGGACTGCAGTCCTGTTCCAGAACCTGAGTGTGGCGTATCCATCCGTTTTACAGATCTGACTCATTTGTATGCAGACTGCTGGTTCCTTGCCTCTCATGCAGATGCACTTCGACTTCGAAGGAAGCTCCCAATTAGTCGACTCTTACGACATGCTATTGGATAGGCAGTGGGTCTATTCTTGTTTTCCCTTTATAACAGGGTCTCGGAACTCACATGGGAAATTTGTGTACTATCTCTCATTTGAATAACTACTGTTCACAAGTTATAGAACCCTTTGATGTTTTTTTTGTATCCATGTATTGTTACTTGTTATCTGTCACAACATAACATAACCACGATAATATAGAGTCCACGCTTGCCAATGTTATCTACCCTGCGGGCTGCGTTGATTTTTATCGTGGTATGGGACGTCGCAGGTCGACCCAGCCTCAAATGGGTACCAGGATGGGTTGTCCTGGGGAAGTAGAGACGGCCGCCTTAATGCTGACCACATTACCCACCGAGTGCCGATTGGTCTATAAAAATATGTGTGCTCTTCCCATATGACCGATGCGCCTAAGGGCGTGTAAAGGGATCTTTACTTTACTCTTACTAATCATTAGCAACTGCCATTAGTGTAGTCTAATGTCTAGAATCGCCTAGATAATTTTCTTGCTATAAGATGGTTTGCTACTGTAAAATCACTGATTAAAATCACATGGCTAGACATGATTCCGAACACTGTGGTTTTTAGCCAAGCAAATCTGCCAAGCATTCCGATACTACTGAAGAAATATCAGATCCGCTGGGCTGGTCACCTAGCCCGCCTGTCAAACCATCGGCTTCCAAAGAGAATATTTTTAGTCAACTCCAGCGCGGGAAAAGATTCCCACGGGTACAGGGGAAAAAAACGCTTCAGGGACACCCTTTAAACGGTTCTCAAAGAATTTGCCGTTCAGACAGAAACATAGGAGGCTGTTGCGCAAAACCGATCTGGATGGTGTGCAGTCCTCCAGACAAGGTGCTTCAGCCTGCCAGGGAGCGAAGGTAGCAATGGAAGACAAAGGCAGACTAGAAAGAATCGTGTGGCAAATAGCACCTAAACTATCGCTTTCGGACCAGCCTTGAGTGGATACCAACTGCAGTTCAGGGAAGTAGAGGCGGCCGGCGTGATGCTGACCACATCACCCGTTTTGTGCTTGTTGGTCTATAAAAATATAGGTCTAGCCCTATATGCCCTATACGCCTAAAGGCGTGGAAAAGGGTCCTTTACTTTTTACTATCGCTTTCGTCTGCTCAAAAACTTTCCGCGCTCAAATTGCATTTATCGGTCATCTTCGTACTCACAGCTTCTTTCTTCTTTTGTCAAAATCTGCTTGTGCCGCTAGGCGTCGCAGTCTATCAGTCGCTTCATGTGCCGTGATGTTATGCAGTCTCAAGTTGTCCGTGACTCCTTCAATCCATCTTCTTCTTGGTCTACCCCTGCCTCTTGGTGTTTCGATTTTCATGTTATATGCTCTTGATGCTGGCATTGTTGGTTCCATTCTCATTAGGTGACCAAACCATTTCATTCTTTGCTTCTCAATAAATTTAACGATGGGTATGGTTCCAATAGTTCTTGTAATCACATCGTTTCTCACTCGATCTCTTCTGATTTTATTCGCAGCCATTCTCAAACATCTCATTTCGCAGGTGGTTAGTCTTCTCTCGTGTTCTTTTGTTAATGTCCAAGTCTGACATTGATAACCTAATGTCGGTATAAAGATTGTATTTATAATTTGTCTTTTTATCTCAGCTGGGACAGCAATCTGTCATTATTAGGTTTGGATGCAAAGAAGTCTTCGTCACTGTTGATGGATGAACTACACAATGATGATATTGAGAAAAACAAAAACATATGTCTTCTTTTATTAGCTTTCAAATCACGACTGGCTAGTCACTGACTGTCCTCTGACTAGCCTTTTCCAGACGTGATGTTTGTTGATTAAAATGTTTCACTTTCATGGCCGGCTGAATATTTTTCATCACGTTCAGGATTTGGTCACTCTAATCTTTAACTTTTTTTTTTTTTTTTTCATTTGGCGGCAAAATGGAACACTTTCATTACAAATAGACTATAACTATTCTAAATGTATTTCAACACAACTGTGGGTCAAGTCAATGACCTAGCACTTCCTAACTGCGCGCACAGTTGTTGACGAACTACCTGCACTGTTGTATGTATAACACGAATATCCAGTGTTTAAGTGTGTTCAAACTCAATTTGAACAACAATAACGACAAAAAGTACAATTGGGTAAAAGTTAGGTGCGAAAAATTAGTTAATTGCTCACTGTGCGGTATGGTTGTAAATCATGGATAGTTGATATGTTCGTAAACTAGGCTTTTTTTAATGAAAAAACGGGCGCTAGCACTCAAAACAAAGTGTCCATTACGTTGACTTATTCGCCAGCCTCTAAGCAGATGCGACAAAATGATATATGAAAATTAAATAATATGGGGAAATTAAAAAAGGCATTTAATGCCATATTTACCGCCCACTCAGATGATAAACTGCAATGTTTCATCATCATCATTATCTAGTGCCTTGTCGAATGGCGTGGGCGATCATGCCAGGATCTACAAGCTTCGAGGGCATGTATCGGTTTGTGTGTTGACAATAACACAATGCCACGGACCATGGTGTGTGAAAGGTGAAAAAAAATCAGAAATGGAATGAGAAGAAAAAGAAAAACAATTGATTACAGAAACGTTGAGAGCTGAACGTCTGAGAAGAATCACGCCAAATACATTTGATGGTAATTTAGTCTTAGTCGAATTTTCGACTTCGCTGCAATCGGGGTTTCCCCATACTTGCTCCGGTCTTGTGCCAGTGCAAATCATATAAAATGTCCCTCGCTGTTGCAACTGAAAAACTGGTGAACAAATATAGACCCGGAACAATCCAGAAATCTGCGCAAACAGTAAAGTGATGGCAACAGTTGTGCTGACATCCCATGCTGTAGTTGTGGAAGAATTTCCTTAACGTAGGTGGGTCTTTCTAGTGACATTCGCCATCGCAACGGGCTGTGAATCATCTACCTCCAAACGTATGGACAGACGAGAAAAGTGCCAGCAGAAGTGAAAACAAACGCACGGTGAGTTGGCTGGTACTAATCGAGTGAAACGATGAAATGTGCTGTTTAAAATGCTGGAAGCCTCACACACAGACGATAAGACTAACAATGAAATACTGCAAACGGCAGCAAATTCACAGCCACCGTATTGGTGTCTGTGATTTAGGCGCTGTGAACGCGCTTTGTAATGCGGGGGCGCCGGATTCGATCCCAGCTTCATGGGTTCGGACAGCAGAGCGTCTTGCATTGGTTTCGACAGTGGTACGGAGAACTGACCGTTTAGAAAACGGCAACAGAGAATGGCGGGAGTAGACGGTTTTTTATAAATTGGTTAAAATGAGAAGGAGAAGATGCTAGATGGATTTGACAGGTGAGAAGAAAAAATCTGACCGGCCGTTAAACATCTCGTTAATTTTTTTGTGGATCAATCCTGTGTGTCGTCTCCGTAATCATGGTTAACTGTAATTGATCTCCAACACTCTCTGTCACGGGCTCATGTTATATGCCTTCTGGTGCTGATGTTCGTTCCTGTCTTGCTTTGTGTGTGTGTCTGTGTGTGTGTTTCAGGTTTCTTGACTTGATGGCGAGGTGTTTCAGTGTTCTTGACTTGATGGTTTTGTGTTTCAGGTTTCTTGACTTGATGGTTTTGTGTTTCAGGTTTCTTGACTTGATGGCGTGGTGTTTCAGTGTTCTTGACTTGATGGTTTTGTGTTTCAGGTTTCTTGACTTGATGGCGTGGTGTTTCAGGTTTCTTGACTTGATGGTTTTGTGTTTCAGGTTTCTTGACTTGATGGCTTTGTGTTTCAGTGTTCTTGACTTGATGGTTTTGTGTTTCAGGTTTCTTGACTTGATGGTGTGGTGTTTCAGGTTTCTTGACTTGATGGTTTTGTGTTTCAGGTTTCTTGACTTGATGGCGTGGTGTTTCAGGTTTCTTGACTTGATGGTTTTGTGTTTCAGGTTTCTTGACTTGATGGCGTGGTGTTTCAGTGTTCTTGACTTGATGGTTTTGTGTTTCAGTGTTCTTGACTTGATGGCGTGGTGTTTCAGGTTTCTTGACTTGATGGCGTGGTGTTTCAGGTTTCTTGACTTGATGGTTTTGTGTTTCAGGTTTCTTGACTTGATGGCGTGGTGTTTCAGGTTTCTTGACTTGATGGTTTTGTGTTTCAGGTTTCTTGACTTGATGGTTTTGTGTTTCAGGTTTCTTGACTTGATGGTTTTGTGTTTCAGGTTTTTAGACTTGATGGTTTTGTGTTTCAGGTTTCTAGACTTGATGGTTTTGTGTTTCAGGTTTCTAGACTTGATGGTTTTGTGTTTCAGGTTTCTAGACTTGATGGTTTTGTGTTTCAGGTTTCTAGACTTGATGGTTTTGTGTTTCAGGTTTCATGACGGTCTTCATATCGTCTCCTATCAGTATATGGTTTAACTCTTCTCCTTATTCTTCGCGTTTACCGAAATGTTATGGTTGTTCGTCAGTTTCTGGACTTGAGTTTTGCTCTCAAACTTGAGTTTTGCATGCATATCCATTTTACAGGTCTTGTTTACTTGTAAGAAAACTGTTTTCTTACCTCCGAGGCAGGTGAACTCCAGCTTCGAAGCAAACATCTTTAATTAGGCGCCTTTCACGGCATGTTTTTTTTTTTTTTTTAAGGACGTAAGGGGCTGTTCCATACAACCCATACAATGGGAACCCGGAACCGGCAGGGAGAGTATAGTTTATTCAATAGAATGGTCGGCACGGAGAGTATGGTTTATTCAATAGAATGGTCGGCAGGGAGAGTATAGTTTATTCAAAAGAATGGTCGGCACGGAGAGTATAGTTTATTCAATAGAATGGTCGGCACGGAGAGTATAGTTTATTCAATAGAATGGTCGGCACGGAGAGTATGGTTTATTCAATAGAATGGTCAGCAGGGAGAGTATAGTTTATTCAATAGAATGGTCGGCACGGAGAGTATAGTTTATTCAATAGAATGGTCGGCACGGAGAGTATGGTTTATTCAATAGAATGGTCGGCACGGAGAGTATGGTTTATTCAATAGAATGGTCGGCACAGAGAGTATGGTTTATTCAATAGAATGGTCGGCAGGGAGAGTATAGTTTATTCAATAGAATGGTCGGCAGGGAGAGTATAGTTTATTCAATAGAATGGTCGGCAGGGAGAGTATAGTTTATTCAATAGAATGGTCGGCAGGGAGAGTATGGTTTATTCAATAGAATGGTCGGCAGGGAGAGTATAGTTTATTCAATAGAATGGTCGGCACGGAGAGTATGGTTTATTCAATAGAATGGTCGGCAGGGAGAGTATAGTTTATTCAAAAGAATGGTCGGCAGGGAGAGTATAGTTTATTCAATAGAATGGTCGGCAGGGAGAGTATGGTTTATTCAATAGAATGGTCGGCAGGGAGAGTATAGTTTATTCAATAGAATGGTCGGCAGGGAGAGTATAGTTTATTCAATAGAATGGTCGGCAGGGAGAGTATGGTTTATTCAATAGAATGGTCGGCAGGGAGAGTATAGTTTATTCAATAGAATGGTCGGCACGGAGAGTATAGTTTATTCAATAGAATGGTCGGCACGGAGAGGATAGTTTATTTAATAGAATGGTAGGCACGGAGAGTATGGTTTATTCAATAGAATCGTGTCCTTCAATGTGCCTGCAACAATTCACTGATCTCATCTCTTTCTCTCTCTCTCTCTCTCTCTCTCTCTCTCTCTCTCTCTCTCTCTCTCTCTCTCTCTCTCTCTCTTTCTTTTGTTCTCTCTCTCTCTCTCTTTCTCTCTTTTTCTTTCTCTCTCTCTCTCTCTCACTCTCTCTCTCTCTTACCTGTTTCCCTCTCTCTCTCTCCTTTTTATGTCTCCCCCTCTCTCTTTCTCTCTCCCCCTTTTTTAACGCTGCTTTTGTCATTTCTGGTCTTTCCAAAACATCAGTATGATTTGGTTCCGATAAAATATGCCCGGTTCTTCTTTATATCTACATCTTTTATGTACATGTTCAACTGTCTGACTAAATTATATTGCAGTTACATTACGATGGAAGTCAGACACTAATGATCAACAAACACTGCGCTTTCATTGCCAAACTTTTCCCTCAACATTCTACTGGACAAAACTCATCTCGTAATACTTCAGCAACATCAAAAGACGTACCAATCTTTTTTTCAAACCATACCGGGGGAAACGTTGAAGGCAATCGAGCAAGAAGTAGACAACGATACAACTGGAACGGCAAAGTCAAGAGGTGGACGAAGAGCAGTATACTACTAAGAGACAGGGTGTGTTGGAGATTTAATGCAGCCAACATTCAGTGTGAAGGCGACACCTAATTGACTGATTGATTGATTGATTGATTGATTGACTGATTATTTAAATGATTGACTAATTGATTTACTGAATGAATGATTGATTGATTGACCGATTGATTGACCGATTAATTTATTAATTGATTGGTTATTGGTTGATTGATTGATTGATTATTTGAATGATTGACTAATTGATTTATTGACTGAATGAATGATTGATTGATTGGCCGATTGATTGACCGATTAATTGATTGATTGGTTATTGGTTGATTGATTGGTTATTTGTTGATTGATTGATTGATTGATTGATTGATTGATTGATTGATTGATTGATTGATTGATTGATTGATTGATTGATTGATTGATTGATTGATTGATTGATTGACTTATATTCATAGAAACAAACACACATAATTTAAGAAAGACAGCTATGGTTAACAGTAGAGTTAGCATGCGAAGTGGGCGACACCAGAATTAGGATATGCATAAAAGTTCGCACTGAAGAGTCAGAAGAGACAGAATACACCATGGTGTCATCACAATTATAATATGCATACTGTCATGCAATAAATTCAACAGGAGACAGACAATCAGCTGGCCTAAATATCGTGTAAAAATAACGTCTGGTCTGTTACCGATAGGACTGTGCAATCTGAAAGGTCTGAATAATGCAGCCCCAAAACGGCGATATAGACAACCTCAGTAGTATGTTAAACAAATATGGATATCAACAATAAGGGCAACACATCCAGCCTTTTGATGCAAAATAAAGATTTCCTTTAAATCCCACCCCCTCCCCGCCCCCCCCCCTCTCTCTCTCTCTCTCTCTCTCTCTCTCTCTCTCTCTCTCTCTCTCTCTCTCTCTCTCTCTTTCCATCCCCATTCCGCCCCCATTCCGAAATACATAAATAAAGCGTTTTAACGTGTGAAGAAGATAGCTGTTTTTGAGGTTTTTGTTTATACTTTGTATAACATTGCAAATATATTTTATGTAACATGTCATTGAGCATATTATTACTGTTTACATGAAAAATGGCCTAATTCCTCGTAAGCCCTCGTTTAGAGTTATTTCCAACCTATATCACAGGCATTGTCTTTTTCTTTTCTTTTTTTTTTTTTTTTTTTTTTTTTTTTTTTTTTTTTTTTTTTGGGTGGCCGGGGGGGGGGGGGTTGAAAACTTAAATGCAATACAGGCCAGAAAGTAAACAACATACTCATAACCCCTAGGACAGCTGGCGAGTCTAGAAAATATCTCAATGGACCGTGACCTAGTTCGGCTGGGAAGATTACAGTAGATCACACCTCACAGAATACATGCATTTATTTCGGGGAAAAACGGGCGGAGGCTGCACAAACACAATAAAGTCTATACATATTCATATCCTCAACGTTTACTACATGTAGCCAAAAAAGATTCGTCTGCACCAGATACCTATAACTGTTTTACTAAAATTTCCATCCACATCTAGAAACGATGAAGGAAGTCACTGAGACCAGCCAGCAATATGTCAGCCATTTGACTGGAGGTTATACTAACTGCTGCCATTGGTCAATCATTTGTTCATTTCCGCGCAGGCGGAAGACAAGACTAAATCGATTTCATATTCATACAAAATCGATTCTGATATCGTCTGCATAGAATGTCCCCTCTGTACCCGTAAAACCTATGGCAGAGAAGTTTAAAAGAATCAATGTCTGTGAAATGTTGTTAATAACGGTATAACACGTACTCGTGAGTTTGCATGTACCCCTTTGGGATAACTGGGAGCCTCGTTGTCTGATAACGTCTTTCCTTTTCTACCCTTGGGATGATTTAGTACTTCAGTGTCTGAAACGGTCTTTTCTTTTCTACCCCTGAGATTATCTGGCACCATATAGTCGGATACTCTCTTCTTTAAGGTCACTATCTAATTCCTTTTCGGTGTTTGTTTACTTTATTCCTTTGGCCCTGTGGGTTCTAGTGCAAAGATATTCTAGTTATCCTGTTATAAGGTTCTCTCAACATGTGTCCTATCCAACGCCGGCGTCTCTCTCTCTCTCTCTCTCTCTCTCTCTCTCTCTCTTCTCTCTCTCTCTCTAACCCTCTCTCTCTTTCTATCTCTTTCTATCTCTTTCTCTCTCTCTCTCTCTCTCTCTCTCTCTCTCTCTCTCTCTCTCTCTCTCTCTCTCTCTCTCTCTCTCTCCAGCTACATCTGAGGCTTCTATCACACACTGGACCGTCTCGGCGTCCCAGGGGGCGGTAGCGCCCAGTTAGGAAAACAATGCTCCACCTGAAAGATTCCAACCCTAAGAGGTCACTATCATTTAGCAGAGCCTTTACAGAGTTTTGCTCTCATTACACTACCTCGCTTTCAGTACACCGCTTAGATCTCATTACACTACCTCGCTTTCAGTACACCGCTTAGATCTCATTACACTACCTCGCTTTCAGTACACCGCTTAGATCTCATTACACTACCTCGCTTTCAGTACACCGCTTAGATCTCATTACACTACCTCGCTTTCATTACACCGCTTAGATCTCATTACACTACCTCGCTTTCAGTACACCGCTTAGATCTCATTACACTACCTCGCTTTCAGTACACCGCTTAGATCTCATTACACTACCTCGCTTTCAGTACACCGCTTAGATCTCATTACACTACCTCGCTTTCAGTACACCGCTTAGATCTCATTACACTACCTCGCTTTCAGTACACCGCTTAGATCTCATTACACTACCTTGCTTTCAGTACACCGCTTAGATCTCATTACATCACTTGGATCTCATTACAATGCCTCGCTCTCATTACACCATTTCGATCTCATTACACCACTTTGATCTCATTACACCACATCGATCTCATTACACCACCTCGATCTTATTAAATCACTTCGATCTCATGACACCACTTCGATCTCATTACATCACTACGATCTCATTACACCGCTTCGATCACATTACACCACTTTGATCTCATTACACCACTTCGATCTCGTTGCACCAGATTTAGCACTGTGCTGTCTATAATTTTCAACTCTGGGATGTAGAGGCACCCAACATTCTTATATATCAACCCCTGCACGTAGGGGAAATAAGGAGTCTTGTACATTAATTTATAGTATACTTTCTTCTTCTACTCTGGAATGAGAGGCGAATTACAATTTAGTACAGTCTTTCCTCTTTAAACATGGCTGTCTTGATATCTTACAGTCTCTATTATCTAATCTCGTTCTACCTTTTACATAACCTTATAGAGTGATTGTGTTTTATACACTTGGGTTATTATCTTATCTGCCCGTTTCTCTAGCGTAGTTGGTAAACCGAATTGCGCGGTTAGCGGGTGACGAATTCCTTGTGGTCCGGGTTCACTCCCGGGGGTAGGCAGAAAAGCCACATTTCTCCCAGATTTACGGTATTTACAATGGAATCAAGGCCGAAAGGTTGCGATATCCATAATACCGAGCCTAAGGGTTAACAAATTATGGCTTCTCGATACTAAAACAAACAAGCAAACAAACATCATCTAATCTCTTCCAACCTTAGATATAACCTTATAGACTAATTGTGTTTTATATACTTGGGTGATCATCTAATCTCTTCCAACCTTAGATATAACTTTATAGACTGATTGTGTTTAATACACTTTTGTTATCATCTGATCTCTTCCAACCTCACATATAACTTTATAGACTGATTGTGTTTTATACACTTGGGTTATCGTCTAATCTCTTCCAACCTTAGATATAACCTTATAGACTGGTTGTGTTTTATACACTTGGGTTATCATCTAATCTCTTCCAACCTTAGATATAACCTTATAGAATGATTGTGTTTTATACACTTGGGTTATCATCTAATCTCTTCCAAACTTAGATATAACCTTATAGACTGATTGTGTTTTATACACTTGGGTTATTATCTAATCTCTTCCAACCTTAGAAATAACTTTATAGACTGATAGTGTTTTATGCACTTGGGTTATCATCTAATCTCTTCCAACCTTAGATATAACATTATAGACTGATTGTGTTTTTTACACTTGGGTTATCATCTAATCTCTTCCAACCTTAGTTATAACTTTATAGACTGATTGTGTTTTATACACTTGGGTTATCATCTAATCTCTTCCAACCTTAGAAATAACCTTATAGACTGATTGTGTTTTATACACTTGGGTTATCGTCTAATATCTTCCAACCTTAGATATAACCTAATAGACTGATTGTCATGTATACACTTGGGTTATCATTTAATCTCTTCCAACCTTTGATATAACCTTACAGACTGATTGTGTTTTACACATGGGTTATCATCTAATCTCTTCCAACCTTACAAATAACTTTATAGACTGATTGTGTTTCATACACTTGGGTTATTATCTAATCTCTTCCAACCTTAGATATAAACTTACAGACTGATTGTGTTTTATACACTTGGTTTATAATCTAATCTCTTCCAACCTTAGATGTAACTTTATAGACCGATTGTGTTTTATACACTTGGGTTATCATCTAATCTATTTTAACCTTAGACATAGCATATAGACTGATTGTGTTTTATACACTTGGGTTATTATCTAATCTCTTCCAACCTTAGATATAACTTTATAGACTGATTGTGTTTTATACACTTGGGTTATAATCTAATCTCTTCCAACCTTAGATATAACATTACAGACTGATTGTGTTTTATACACGGGTTATCATCTAATATCTTCCAACCTTAGATATAACCTTTTAGACTGATTGTGTTTTATACACTTAGGCTATCATCTAATCTCTTCCAACCTTAGATATAACCTTATAGACTGATTGTGTTTTATACACGGGTTATCATCTAATCTCTTCCAACCTTATATATAACCTTACAAACTGATTGTGTTTTATACAGTTTGGTTATCATCTAATCTCTTCCAACCTCATATATAACCTTATAGACTGATTGTGTTTTAAACACTTGGGTTTGAGACACCTTACCTCAAAGAGGCTGGGCCTATGCTCCATTGGGGGATGGAAAAGCAGAAGAAAAAGAAGAATACCATTTTATTAAGCACTGTATTTTCTATGCATAGTTACCTCTTACAGTCTTGTTATATTTTATCTCTTTTTCTCTGGGATATACATAGTTGAGTTGCGAGTCCGACTCGTATTTCAACGTACCGCGATCAAAACCCACTGCTGGCTGCTTGGACTTTTATCACGGTATAGGCTTCGCAGGTCGACCCTGCCTAAAATGGGTACCAGGATGGCTGTCCTGGGAAAGTAAAGACAGCCGGCGTAATGCTGACCACATTACCCATCGAGTGCTGATGGTCTGTAAAAATATGGGCGCTTTTCCTATATGCCCGATACGCCTAAAGGAGTGGAAAGGGATCTTTACGTTTTACTTCTTCACTGGAGTAAACATGGTAGCATTTTACAGTCTTGTTCTATTCATATTCACTGGGATATATACATAGATGTATCTTACACTCTTGGTATACCGTATCTCTTCTTACCTGGGATGTACTTAGATGCATCCCATAGTCATGTTATATCGCATTTCTTCTTTACTGTGATACATATATATATGCATTATACAGTATTGTTATATGCTGTCTCTTCTTGACTAGGATACAAAGATACCCTACAACATGAGACACTCTTCGCTCTCTGCGAGCCTGTGTACCAGCTGGGGTTTTGTAACGTGTTAGGGAAAAGGGGGGGGGGGGGTGACGCGAAATGAGAAACAGGCAGGAAACCTGGATCCGAGATTTGAAAAGATCATTTTTGTTCTTTCTTGGAGTTTCCGGGTTACGCTGAAAAGACGAAGCTGCTTCTCTGGACAGTGATAACCTTGAACGCTGGGAGATGATTGTAAAAACTGCACGGACGTAATTATTGGCATTGTGTTAATCAGAATGCGACCCTTGCTGTTACAGTTATGGTGCTCAACAAATATAATAAGAAAGTGATTTTACTAGCAGTTTACAGCCGTGGTGGCGTAGCTGTTAGTGAGCGTTGCCTGACAAGATGGGTGCCCTGGTTCAATCAAGGAAAGTGTTAAGATGTGATCCCACTAACAGGACCCTGGGGTGTAGCCAGTTTCATAGACATGGGTGATATGTAATGTCTAAAAGTTTCTGCGAACTGTTTTTGGTAGTTGTTCACTTTCAGCAAACCAGCAAAGATAGTAACATGGTAACTTAAAATGATGACTGCATGTTTGTGATAAGCTGTCTTCGAGCACTCGCGTCTTTCAAAATATCTGGGTTGCTTTTTTTAGCTGTCCATGGAATTATGAGGCTACTTCTGTAAAACCATATCTCCGAGGCCTCACGATATTGTTAGCTTTGTTTATTACACGTTAAGGATTCACAGCCGTGTGTCAAACCAGGTTCTGCATGGCATGCCAGAATTCTTTTCCCACCCTCAAATAACATGGAAATATTTTTTCATCAAAAAAAATTCTCTGCTTCAAGAAAACAGCAGATCTGTCAATTATAAATTATAAAATTAAAAAAGTAAAGTAAAGGACCTTTTTCCACGCCTTTGGCGTATTGGGAAAATAGGGCTGGACCTAAATTTGTATAGACCAATCGGCACTTGGTTGGTGATGTGGTAAGTATCACGCCGACCGCCTTTACTTCCCAGGACTGCACCTGGTACCTACTCAAGGCTGGGTCGACCTGGGAGTCAAGGTCATTTTTGAAGAAAAAAGTCCTTTTTCCTCAGGACGGGAACTCACGACCTTCCGATCAACATGCGGGCGTCTTGCTGCCAACGCCACGGTGATTCCCATAAAATCATAACATGGGAAATCTATTACCATGTGCAAAAATTAATATTGATGCGTACATGAGTTTTCGAGATATCTGTTAAAGTATAGGGGCACGTACGCATCGCGATCAAAACCCACTGTTGTCTGCGTAGATTGTTATCATCTTATAGGGCGTCGCAGGTCGACCTAGCCTAAACTGGGTACTTCCTGGGGAAGTAAAAACGGCCGGCGTATGCTGACTACATCACCAACCAAGTGCCGATTGGTCTATACAAATTTAGGTTCAGCCCTATATTCCTAATAAACCTAAAGACGTAGAAAGGAATTTCCCCCCCCCCCTTTTTTTCCTTTTTTTTTTTAAACTTATAAGGGCACGAGTTTTGAAACGTACTATAGCAATCTAACCACTACACCAGCTGGTGTGAGAAGGTTTCATTCACTTTTGTGTTTAAAACACCAACGTCTGCAGACGGCCGGATATGACCCTGCAACAGAAACGGCCTTCTGTGTGTTTCCGTCAACAATAAATTACTCTTGCCGGTCGGCTTCAATCTGATACAGCACCAGCTCTGCCGGTTGAAGGTCCATGTCTGAGAGGCCCATTTAAGCAAGAGGATTCTGCGCTGCTCGCTCTCTGTGCATGACACGCCCAGCCTCCTTTCAGATCTGCATCTATACTGCCTATCCATCTTCCTCGTGGGTCTCGTCTGGTCATTTAAATTGATTTTGTGAATTATGTTGTTTTGTTTTGTTTGGATTTCGCCGCCTGTCTGTGAGACTTAATTAGAGCACTCAGGCGGATCAAATGGAAACTGTGGTGGCCAGGCGTGTCGACACAGAGAAAACATACATGTTTTCTAAGTTGTGACAAAAAAAAGGGAGCCTACATAGGCCTAATTCTAGTCTAAGAGCATAATAATAAGGCTATGCTGAATGGTTTTAAAATGTAATAAAATATTTGATACTATTCAGCTTTTTCATTCTTTTCTCGTCAGGTGGGAGATTTCATAAGGAATTCCCCCGGGTCGGTACAACAGTCTAGGGGTGTTATGGGGAGCCTTCGTTCGCCGTGGGTTATTTTTACGATGTCCTCCCCATTTGCACACCACCAGTTGTAGGTCAACTCCATTGATAAGTTGGTTGGACTAGTCTACCGTAGTCGAGGTTGTGGGTGTCGCAGTCTGTTGTGTCTGGTATTTACGTTTTTATTTCCGAGAAAGAGGCGGCCTGTGACATAGGTTTTGTCACTCTCTGGGAGAGGAGGGGGGGGGGGGTTGGTTTGTATGTTAGACCCAGTATCTAAATGTTTTAGAAGAGTAAAAAGCTCTGGCATGGTGAAATATACAAAACGCGGTTTGAGGCCGAACTATTAGAAGTGACGTGGTCAGTAGGTCGTCCAATCAGAAGCGAGCTAGTGTGTAGCGATGTGCAAATGGAGAGAATAGCGTAAAAATATTCCGCCGTGTATATATAGCGTGCCTACAATTGTCTTCGCGACATTCGACCGGGTCGGCTTATTGTGATGATGATGATGATGATGATGATGATGATGATGATGATGGTGGTGGTGGTGAAAAATCACACCATCAATTTAGGCCAGTTTGTCTATAAAATTGATTTAGCACCATATGTCTATGACAGGCAATGTTTTGGGAAGTGTCTTTTATTTCATTTGACTAATCAAAACAAACGTATTCATTCTCCTGTGAATAGTTTCTGACCATCAGTCGTGGCTGCTCGGGTTTTAGTTACCCAGGATGATAACCACCGAGTTTGTTTCTCTCCTTGCGGATTGTCCCACAATTGTCTTGACTCAAATGTGTCAGATACAATTCTACAATGTCCTTTAACTGTCCTCTCCCGTGGGCATAATATAATACCTTGTTGCTGAGCAAAGTCTGTGTTGCAGGTCAGTGAGAGTGCTTCTAGACGAGTGGCTCTCAATCTAAATGATGCCGCGACCCTTTAGTACAGTTCTTTATGTTGTGGCGACCCTTTAATACAGTTCTTTATGTTGTGGCGACCCCAGCCATACAATCATTTTCGTTCCTACTCCCAATGATTGTGTGTTTTATAGTAGTCTTTGACGACCCTTGTGAAAGGGTCGTTCGACCCACACAAAAATGGTCACGTCCCACAGGTTGAGAGCCTCTGTTCTAGATCAACCTAACCTAGCTTGTTCCTTCTTTTGAGTCTCGCCTTGCTAATCATTTGTCGAGAAAGATTTGTTGTATCGGATCGAAGGGTCTCATTTGCCCTGCAGTATAAATTTAGCTATCTCCTAGACAGGCAAATGTTTCTTCTTCTTGTTATTATTTTGTTTTTATCATCATCATTATTATTCTTTTCCTCCTCTTTGTCTCCTTCTCTTCTCCCTCTTTATTTTTCTTCTCTCGTCGTCGTCGTTATTTTCTTCTTCTTCTTCTTCTTCTTCTTCTTCTTCTTCTTCTTCTTCTTCTTCTTCTTCTTCTTCTTCTTTTTCTTTTTCTTCTTCTTCTTCTTCTTCTTCTTCTTCTTCCTCTTCTTCTTCTTCTTCATTATTTTCTTCTTCTTCTTGTTCCTCTCCTCCTCCTTCTCCTTTTCCTCCCCCTCCCCCTTTTACTTCTTCACTTAAGATGTTTTACCACCTTCGGTATATATTTAACTCATACTTTCTCCAGACCAGTTCTATCCAAAACAACGAACTTTCCTAAACCCATGGTTATATTTCTTCCTAAAATGTTTTGCTAGTGCAACTTCTTGTCTAACACTTTACAACAGCTGATTCAATACAACTGCAGCAGCGGCTCTTAACCTGCCGGTCGCGACCCCTTTTCTGGGTCGAACAACCCTTTTACAGGGGTCGCTTAAGACCTGAGGGAAACACATATCCATTGAAATTATGAAGGCAAATAATTGTTTGGAGGTCGCCACAACATGAGAGAACAACATGGGAGAACAACATGAGAGAACAACATGAGAGAACAACATGAGAGAACAACATGAGAGAACAACATGAGAGAACAACAAACATGAGAGAACAACATGAGAGAACAACATGAGAGAACAACATGAGAGAACAACATGAGAGAACAACATGAGAGAACAACATGAGAGAACAACAAGAGAGAACAATATGAGAGAACAACATGAGAGAACAACATGAGAGAACAACATGAGAGAACAACATGAGAGAACTGCATTAAAGGGCCTCGGCATTAGGAAGGTTAAAAGCCACAGATCTGAAGAGGCAACCTTTTGCTAACCGCAACTCCTGAGTTTATCCTATATCAGAGAAGACTATGTATCTAATTTCCCTAACCAAGATATCAGAGCATGTGCTCCAACACTGTCAACTGTATGCTAACAACAGAGCCGCAATCTGGTCTGCTCCAACCACACTGAAGACAAAACTGTGCCACACTATACACATACATTTACCATTAAAGAAAAGAAAGAAGACAAAAAGACAAAGCCTTAATTTTTAAAAAAATAAAAGATACCCATTTTTAAGTTTTGCTTTCCTATGATTATAACTTTGATGTATGTATGTATGTATGTATGTATGATCATTAAATTTTAAACATGTGTGAATTTTGCAAAAACATACGCAATACTTACAAAAGGCAACATGTGTAAACAGACGTACAAATACTTACAAGGCAATACAGGCAAACTATATACTGCACAAATATGTTTAAATTTGAGGGAAAAAAATGAATCAAAAGAAAAAGTACCCAAAAAAATACAGATAGCGGTTTGCTGGGAAAAAAAAAAGAGAAAAGGAAAGAAATGAAAAAAAAAAAATTACAGTTTGTACAGAAAAAAAAATAATTTTAAAAAAATAGCTTTCAGAAAGGCTACCGGCCTCCTGGTATACGTGTTCTGACAAGAAGGATCGAAGAAGAAGAGGGGCGAAGTGATTTTTAGAATCTTGTAACAGTTCCTCAGCTCTATGCAGGAATTCTTCCTCTTCTTCTTCTTTCTTCTTTGTTCACCGGCTGTAAGCTCCAGCGGAAAGTCCTGGTTGTTCGTCCATTCAGTTTTTGTGTCAGGGTCTGGTCGGCTCTGTGGCTAAGTCAATGCGAACGCTTCGTAATGCCGGGGTACCGGGTTCGATCCCAGCTGCGGGCCATGCGCCTTGCGTTGGTTTCGACAGTGGTATCAGGGGGCCGACCGTCCAGTTAGCAATGGCAAACTACTAGCCGTAAGTTTGCCTAGAGAAACCACACAACAGCCAGGGGCTGCTAGGGTTGGTTCTGCAACGTCCTGTAAAGGATAAGCAAACAACTTTTTTGTGTGTGTGTGTGTGGCCAGGTCTGAGCCTGTACATCCGTTTTCCTGGCTCAATCGTGTTCAGCAAATTGCTTGTTGCTGCTTGAGCTGATGCACTCCAACTTTGAAGGAAGTCCTGAATTAGTCGATTCCTACGACATGCTTGCTGGGAAGACGGGAAGGCAATGGGTCTATTCTTTTTTTTTTCCTCCACAATGGGGCCCTGAAACCCACACAGAGAACGCAGGAATTGATTACCGGCAATTCCTGAACCGAATACAATAACTTTCACACAAGCCTCATTATTTTCAACCTCATTTTGTGTATAGATAAGGTAGGTAGGTAGTTGTAGGTCACTAGGACATCACCCGGTGACGCAAAGTGCCACTATGCGGATAAGGATCACCCATTGAGAGGTCCCAGGAACTCCCTTCATCCGTTAGGCCATATTTATTGCCCGGCTATAATGTATAAATAGGTTGCTGTAACAGTAAAATAAAGTGTCTGTTCCCTCGCCTTTAGTCGTGTTGGGCATACAATGCGGTACCTTTATTATATAGACCAATGGGCATTGCCAGGGTCATGTCATCATAGCACCGGTCGCATTACCTTCCCAGAACTCTATTTGGCACATTTTATGACTGGGTTAACCTGGGAGCCAAGGTTATTTTTGAAAGAAAGAAAAAAGTCAGGCTTTATTCGAATTTGAACCCACGACTTTCGGATTTGCAGAAGAACGTATAACCGCTACACCCTAATCATTTAAAGACTTGCTTATTTTATGTATTTGTTTATACCTTTCATATTATTTCAAATAATAATTGTTTCAGTCAGCACATAATCATAACAACTATTATTATTATTATTATTGTGCTCTGAAACCAGACTTGAAACTCTTGAGGCCATGTCGTGCCAGATAAATTTATAAGTGAGGCTATGAATCCCGCCCCTCCACCAATGATTTCTGTGTGGCGCTGTCCTGCATGGAAACAACATCAAAATTTCCCCTGAAGTTGCTCACTATGAAAGTCACAACATATCTAGCTATTACTAGCTTGTTATTTCTGCCATGTACTCTCATCATTAATTTGTTTTACCAGCTTCAACAGCTTCATTGTGTCTCTTTCAGAGTTTAGATCCACAGCTTCATTGTGTCTCTTTCAGAGTTTAGATCCACAGCCCCATTGTGTCTCTTTCAGAGTTTAGATCCACAGCTCCATTGTGTCTCTTTCAGAGTTTAGACTGATTTTTCTTGCCAACAAGCCCTTCTAGCCTGAAGCTTGACTCTTTCTTCTCTTCTTTTTCGCCTTCACCAGCTGTACACACTGGCGGAAAGTTCTGGTTGTTCGTCCACTTCTGGACTGCAGTCCTGTTCCAGAACCTGAGTGTTGCGTGTGCATCCATTTTACAGATCTGACTCATTTGTATGCAGACTGCTGGTTCTTTGCCTGTCAGGCAGATGCACCCCGACTTTGAAGGAAGCTCCCAATTAGTCGACTCTTACGACATGCTTTTGGGTAGGCAGTGGGTCTATTCTTGTTTTCCCTAAAACAGGGCACCGGAACTCACACGGCGAGCTTGGCTCTTTGAAATTTGGCCTTTGCATGTTGGTATTTGTTGAAGAAGTCCTGACAAATGTCTGATTTCGGCTTTCTTTTTTTCTGTCCATATCACTGTGCAATTGTTCTAGGTCATAATTCCAGTATGGTTTATATTGCTTAGGTGTGCCTCTTGGTATTGTTTCCAGGGCTGCCTACAATGTACATTTGCTGAACACTTCTACTACTTTGTCTGCATCAAGAGCAAATACTACAATATATTCAGAAGGAGCCATCCTAACCACCAAAAAAGATTTATTTTCTGAAGACAGCAACATTTGTGTCAGTCCACAGAAACAGCGAGAGGCTCGAGAGAAACGACAACACTCAATACACAACTATATCATTCCCGTAATGGAAGCACAACTTACGTTTAGCGAATTAGGGCTAGCAATATCGAAGCTGAAATTTGGAAAGTCGCCGGAAATTGATGGAATAACCAACGAAATGATCAGGGACCTAGGGACAAAAGCCAAAACAAAACTGCTGCAGATTTTTAATAATTGTTGGGGGAGTGGCAAAGTTTCACAGATGTGGAGAGACGCAATCATGATACCTCTCCTAAAACTAGGAAAACACAGTACCAATGCCTCCAGTTATAGACCAGTCAGCCTTACCAGCTGTCTCTGTAAAACAATGGAACGCATTGTGAACCTTAGACTTCAACTGTACATGGAAAGTGAAAACATCTTCACGCCGCAGCAGGCAAGCTTTAGACAGTGGTACATGGAAAGTGAAAACATCTTCACGCCGCAACAGGCAAGCTTTACACAGTGGTACATGGAAAGTGAAAACATCTTCACGCCGCAACAGGCAAGCTTTACACAGTGGTACATGGAAAGTGAAAACATCTTCACGCCGCAGCAGGCAAGCTTTACACAGTGGTACATGGAAAGTGAAAACATCTTCACGCCGCAGCAGGCAGGCTTGAAACAATGCTGCTCTACAGAAAAACAGACCACTTACCTTTCTCAAGAAATTGAAGATGCCTTCCAATAAAAGAAACTAGTGCTTGTAGTATGGATAGATTTGAAGAAAGCTTTTGACAAAATCTGGAATGAAGATCTCATGAAGAAACTGAGAAACTTCAAAGTGAATGGGAATATGTACAGATGGGCGAAATCATACTTGTTCAGGCCAGAGTTCAGACAGACGGACTCAAGAGCAAAATAGTTTTGCTGCACCATGGTGTTCCCCAAGATGGTGTGCTGTCCCCAATACTGTTTCTTGTCTATACCAACAACCTAATTGCTAAACTACTCCATGGTATTAAAGCTGCGATGTATCCTGACGACTTGGTACTATGGTACAAAAATATATATGCAACTGTGGCCACTCGACTGCTGCAAAGCTCCAAAGATGCAATGGCTGCATGTGCTGATAAATTGTGTGTCAGCATCAACATAGATAAGTGTGGCACCATTCTCATCAACCTCTCCCAAAATTAAAAATCAGGCGTCACTCAGATAAATATAATGCCGCTAAAATAGGATTAGGAGCCCATATACATCAGAGTCCTGTTTAATGATAGGTTAAAATGGAGAAAACACATCAATAAGGCAGCAACCAAAGCCAGCAGAAAGATAGTTATCCTAAGAAAACTAAGTGGAACAACATGGGGCGCAACTGGGAAAATACTTAGGAAAGTTTATCAACAAAGTGTACGACCACACCTTAAACACGGGTCTACTGCATGGAGTTCAGCGTCAAAAAGCACACTATAAAAGTTAGACAAGGTGCAAAATCAAGCGCTCAGTAATAACAGGCGGGATGAAACTAACACCTATAGCTACGATAGAGAAGATGGCGATGACGCAAACACTGACAGAACAAAGAGCCACTAAGATACTTATACAAGCAGACAAGTTTCTTAGCATGCCTGAACACCCTATGAAAGAAAGATTCCAAAGTCTAGCAATGGGGCGACTAAAAAGAAGCAGTTTCATCCAACAGGCCCAACGACTTTGCAGGCAAACCAATGATCTGCCTACAACTGATAGCCCCTTAAATGCTATTCTTGATCAGATCCCTTGGAAACAGGATTACAAGTTGCCAATACACATCCAGATAGAAGTGAAATGAGTATTCGACAAGGAAGAACAAAACAGTGTGCAAAGTAAAACAGCCACTCTCGCTCTACTTTATGACGAATACAACCCACATAATCTTTGGGTTTGTGTCTGTACGGATGGATCAGCACAAAACGCCAGCAGAAATGGAGGAGCAGGAGTGAATTTTGAGCACCCAAATAATATCAGATAAAAGCCAAAATATCTACAGGAAAGTACTTTAACAGTTATGATGCAGAAGTTCAATCCTTCAAAATAGCAGCAGAAAAACTGTTGAAGATACGTAATATTTCACAACCAGTGGCATTTCTGACAGATGTAAGAGCGATGCTTCAGGCACCTCAGTCTGGCAAACTACCTGGTAAACAAACGCTACTCTCCAAACTAGACAGCCTGTGTAAGGTAACTATGCAATGGATACCATCCCACTGTCGTGCTTCCGGAAATGAAAGAGCTGATAAACTAGCTAAGGAAGGTGCAAATGAAGAACAACTTTATGTGCTAGACTCTTATTAGCAAAAAAAAGAGAATAATCAAATCAATCAGAAAGCCACTAAAATCAGCACATGACGATTGCCATTTGATGCACAGACCAGAGCAAGTTATTATTCTACGCCTTAGAACAGAACACAATCGACTTTGCAGCCACATGTACATAAATTTCTAATCGGCGAATCAGCCATGTGCACGTGTGAATTGGACCGAACGACAAGTATATCGGCGAACTTTACAATATAATAAACACAAACGTGACGGTTGCAGCTAAGGAGCCTTCATCAGCACATACATAAATTAGACAATTCTACACAAATACACAAAATCAATTATCTTTAAAGTCTAGCCAATAGACTGTCGAGACACATTGAAACGGGAAAATAAGTATCTCGGGGAATTCCAGGATCCTAACTCGAGGATAAGATGAAAATTTTTTTGACACTTCGGTCCCCTAGGAATTTTGATAAAGCTATGCTAACAGTTTAGTCCACTGGGCGCCAGAGTTCCCACAGTGTAACTATAGCGATTTTCAAGAGACTTGTGAACTCTGTCAATTGAGTGTTTAGATTTAATAAAGCGATTTTCAAGAGACTTGCGAACTCTGTCAATGGAGTAGTTAGATTTAATAAAGCGATTTTCAAGAGACTTGCGAACTCTGTCTCTGGAGTGGCTAGATATAATGGCTGTTACCTTTTTGTCGTGGACACCTTGGTGGTCCTGTGAATTGAAACGCAATGGTACTGGTTTCAGGGCACAGTTCTGCACATACAAAAGATGTTACTTGAACCTGTCAGCCAGTCGTAAACCCGTTTCACCGATGTATTTTATGCCATATCTCTTGCAGTAGATAGCGTAAATGACATTACGGCTCGTGCAATAGAATGCTTCATGTATGTGGCATTCGGGAATTCCAGAATAGTATTTTGAACGACTTATGGACCAATCCTACATACAGGTCTGTGGCAGGATATCCCAAAGTGGGACTTAGAGGCAGGACGTTACCGGCTGTTAACTAGAACTAGAATGTCCTTGAGGTTACGGTCATGCCTGTAGGCCACTAGAGAAAGTTCAGAGAACATCTTGCTGGTGGTAGGGTCAACCCTAAGGGTGGAGAGATGTTTGAGGAGAATATTTTTAGTACAGATGTTGAGAGGGTGGTAGGTAAGTATGAGAATGAGTATGTTGTGGTGACTTTTAGGCTCGGAAACGAGAGCCTCAGCGCTATGGATAGACCGTGCTTGGTGAAAGGCAGCAGATAAAACATGTTCCGGATAACCTCGGAGCCGAAAGAAGTGGAAAAATTTCTAGGGTTTTGTTGTGAAAGTTATCGTTCCCCTGGCATAACTTGCGGAGACGTAGAAGCTGAGAAAAAGGAATGGAGTCCTTGCAAGAAGAGGGACGAGAGGACGTGTAAAGAAGACAAACATAGGAGTCAGTAGGCTCATAGTACACCGAGGTGCTGAAGCCTTTAGAGTCCACGGTGACAGTGAGATCCAGAAAATTCACCGATGAAGTTTAAATACTGAAATTGCAACGGATGCTGGGTGAAATTTTGAGAGTAAAAAATGAATGAAGTCTTGCAATTCAGATAGGGACATATCGGTGACCGATGCAGTCATGGATATACCTCTTGTAGAGTTCGGGGAGCCTACCGGTATAGGTATGACGTATATGATGCTCCAGGTGACCTATGAAGAGACAGGCACAGCTAGGTCTCATTTTGGTGCCCAAAGCGACTCCGCTTATCTCTTTGAAGTAGTGGCCAATAAATTCGGAAGAGTTTAGAGTGAGCACTAGCTCAGCCAGACGTATCAAGGGGTCAGTGGCCAAAGAAGGGCTGACTCTACGATCTAGAAAGAACCACAGAGCCTGGAGGCCATCAGAGTGTGAAACAGAGGTGTAGAGAGAGGGAACATCTAAGATGAAGATGTGGTACCTGGAATAAGAGGTGACCCGAATGGATTGAAAGACAGAGATAGCATGGTGGGTATCCTTGATGTAAGACGGAAGACTAATGACCAAGGGCTGCAAGATACGGTCAAGAAACCCAGATATGAATTCTATGGGACAAGCGCTGGCGGACACGATCGGTCCGCCTGGGTTGTCTGGTTTATGTATCTTGGGAAGCATAGAGAAGTCAGGCTTTCCCGGGCAGTATTCCACGAGAAATAAAGAGCTGGCCTGTTTCCGTCGAACATCGTCCTAGATCCGTAAAGAGAGCTACGTTCTGTAATGAAAATGATGCTGATTGATGAGGATGATGTTATTTATCAAGTCTGACTTCTTATTCCTATCTTGCCAATTATTATCTTGTTATTGAGTTCCTGTTATTACGGTCATGTTTTCAAAGCTTGTTACAGTTATTATACGATTGTGTCTAGATTATTGCTCCTGTGTACCCGCTCTCTCTTTATCTCTCCCTCTCTCTTTCTCTCTCTCTTTCTCTCTATCTCTCTCTCTATATACATATCTCTCTTTCTTCATTCTAAAGACTGACACCAAGTATGGGAGCAGTGTGTTCACACCACTGGTAAGAATGTTAGAACTGGTAGTGAAGATAGGTTCAGCCAAGCATGAGAGGCATACCAGACGTTTAAAAAGTATTGTTAACAAGCATAGGACGGCACTTTAAACCCCAGGGCGCTGATGTATATATTGAAGCGGAAATCTGAACACCTATGGATGTATCCGAAGTGCTGCGATGATAAGCCAACTCATAGCTACACTATTTTGTTTTGTTTTTAAACGGGGGGCGGGAAGTGGGGGAGGGAGTGGGGGAGGGAGTGGTGGGAGGGAGTGGGGGGAGGGAATTCTACAGGAATAAGTCCTAGAAATCCGCTTCGGTCGTATAACGCAGTTATATTGGAGCACTTTTGTGGTTGCAAAAACAACCATTGTCAATTGTGTTGTTCATTATTTGTTATTGTTATCTGGTTGTTACTTCCAAAAGCTGACAAAATCCCAGCACGACTCAGTCCGTCACGTTCGAGGAGAAAACTGGTTCACACACACGCAGACATCTTGCTCAGTTGGGAGCCAGTTAATGAATTCTGCTACAGTACGACTGGTTTATTGTCAGAAACAGACTAACCGCTTGATGTAGCACTCTTAAAAATGCCCTTCTCTACGGATTTATTTATTTTCGAAATTCTCTAAATCACAGAAAATACCGATAAATGAAAATTTGCTTGTGCACTATCGCCAGGCGTGACTACATCAATATAATGAGATAACATTCGTGATGGAAAAACGAAACAATGAGGTAATGATGTGCATTAACATTACATAACATGACCCCTGACCCTCTAGGATCGTTGGGGTGTATCAATAAAAACACTGGCACACAAAAAACTTCCCATCTTTATCTTTCTTTCTTTCGCATGTTGAACGAGTGAATAGTAATTTGGTCTTGTCCATTTCTTGTTGTCGTTACAGAACTTATTCCCCCCCACCCGCTTCCCCCACCTCCCCCTCCCCCCCCCCCCCCCCCCCCCACCTCCCCCCCCCCCCCCCCCCCCCCCACCATCTCTCTTTTTCCAGTACCTCCAATTGTTCCTTAAAGAAATCCTGCTGCCATTGAATCATGTCTCACCTCGTGCCCGAACCAAGCTAGCTTGCGATGTTTCACCACTGCCAAAAAGAGGGTCCTGCTGTCCCGCAAATTTATTTATTGTGTCTCTTGCATATTTGTTAGCCTATTCGTGAAATTCGTCTATAGCATTTAAATTATGAAGCCTGGATCCACAGTGAGAGTCTAACTTTTATATCCTTACAAGAAAATAGACAATACCAGTGCTGTGTACATTAGGGCTGTACCGAATAGTGATTTTCACTATTCGGCCGAATACGAATAGCTGGACCAACTATTCGGCCGAATACGAATACGAATAGTAAATCATAATCATCATGTGCTTTGCCGGCTGGCATGGGCGATTATGCCTCTCCACAAGCTGCGATCTCCTGCAGCACGTATTAGTTCGTGTGCTGACACACCTCCATGAAAAACCTTCGTTCCATGTTGTCAGCATTAGGCCAGCTTTTTGTCTCACTGAAGGTATTTCCAGCTGTACTAAACAGAAAAATACGACAAATACAGAGAGTCAAAATGAAAACCCGCAAGACGAAACATCAAAAACAAAAATAACGCCGACGAAGAAAACAATGCCGTCCTTACAAGTCGCCCAGCCCCCCGCGAGCTCACGAAACCAGACGCCGGGCGGCCAACGCCAGAAGATCAAAGAACAAAGACAATCAAGAAACCGAACGTCGATCAAAACATTCAGCCGCTGCCGTTTCCACGAGACGACGAAAGAACAGATACGACACCCATAAATGATGATGAACTCCCGTTACTTCAAAGATTCAACGAAGAGGACTCTCCACTCAAAGAAATCAAGCCGACAACACTAGAACACTTGCTTTTCAGCCCCTCTTACATTTTTAAGTGTTGCATTTTGTTTATACAGCAACACACCTAAAAACACTATACTCGCAACACATGCAAGATGGAAATAAAAGGGCACTTGGTACGCTCGTAGGTGGTGCACAAAGATAACGCTTCACAGTATAAACCAAGGTGGAAAGTCTTGATGTTTTTTTTTCCACCAGTCCAGAAACGGTTGTGAGGTAACCACTATTCGTATTCGGCCCGACCGCAACTATTCGGCTGAATACCGAATAGTTACTGGGTCCACTTTTCGGCCCCGAAGCGAATACGAAGCGAATATTCGGTACAGCCCTAGTATATATTGACCTTTACTGCTATGCTGATTTTGCTTTTACACATTGTATTAATCCATATTTTTAATTCTGCCAAATTAACCAGGCACTTTAAAATGTGAAGACCATCGCAAGATAAGTCTTATCAGTCACATGACTGAGATTTTACTGAGAATAAGTATGAGAAGAATCATCAGCTGCCTTGCCGACTGGTGTGGGCGAACATGCCTCTCCACAATCTGCGATCTCATGCAGCAGGAATCAGTTTGTGTGCTGACACACCTCCATGCATTGCATCAAGACTGTCAAGAATCTTCTTTCGTTGTTTTTCTCTATCCCTCCTTACACAGATCTTTCTAGTGGTCGCAACATGCTCCATTTTCCCTCTTCTCATAACATGGCCACAAAATTATGACTGTCTCCTTCTGATGTCTGTGATTAGTTGTCTTCAGGCTCCCGTCTCTTTCAAAACCTTTTGGTTGCTCTTTCTTAGATGATCAAAGTATTTTAAGCATTCTTCTGTAAAACCACTTCTCCGAGGCCTTAAGAAATTGTTTCGCCTGCCTACCGATTGTCTAGGATTCACAGCCATATGTTAAAACTGGATTCATGGAACAAGCAAGAATTCTTTTTCTAACCCTCAATGACAAAGATATATGGCATAAGATGTTCTTCATTTTATAAAATGCATTTTTTGCCTGTCCTATTCTGTTTCTTATCATAGTAATGCATCTTCTATCTGATGTTATCCATGTGTCCAGATGCTTAAATTTCTGTACTTGTTCCAAAATAACACTGACATTTATTACACATTTAAGAAATATTTTTTTTTTTTGTTTGGATACCACCATTACTTCTGTCTTCCCATTATTTAAACTGATGCCCATTCTTCCACTTTCTATCACCACAATGTCTATCATGTCCTGTAATTCTTTCAAGACAGTGTCATCAGCATAATGTAAATTGTTTATACTGTGCCCACCAACCACAATTCCAGATTTATCAAATGAAGATCTCATTATATATTGACTGTATAGTGAAACAGCTCAGGTTAGAGTACACATCCATGTCGTACGAGCCTCTTTATGATCTGACATGTACCTAAGCAATTGTTAATTCTTAAAGCTGCTGGTAGGTAGGTAGGTAGGTATTTAGACAGACAGACAGACAGACAGACAGACAGACAGACAGACAGACAGACAGACAGACAGACAGACAGACAGACAGACAGACAGACCGACCGACCGACCGACCGACCGACCGACCGACCGACCGACCGACCGACCGACCGACCGACCGACCGACCGACCGACAGACAGACAGACAGACAGACAGACAGACAGACAGACAGACAGACAGACAGACAGACAGACAGACAGACAGACAGATAGATAGATAGATAGATAGATAGATAGATAGATAGATAGATAGATAGATAGATAGATAGATAGATAGATAGATGGATAGATGGATAGATGGATAGATGGATAGATGGATAGATGGATAGATGGATAGATGGATAGATGGATAGATGGATAGATGGATAGATAGATAGATAGATAGATAGATAGATAGATAGATAGATAGATAGATAGATAGATAGATAGATAGATAGATAGATAGATAGATAGATAGATAGATAGATAGATAGATAGATAGATAGATAGATAGATAGATAGATAGATAGATAGATAGATAGATAGATAGATAGATAGATAGATAGATAGATAGATATAGATAGATAGATAGATAGAGATAGATAGATAGATAGATATGATAGATAGATAGATAGATAGATAGATAGATAGATAGATAGATAGATAGATAGATAGATAGATAGATAGATAGATAGATAGATAGATAGATAGATAGATAGATAGATAGATAGATAGATAGATAGATAGATAGATAGATAGATAGATAGATAGATAGATAGATAGATAGATAGATAGATAGATAGATAGATAGATAGATAGATAGATAGATAGATAGATAGATATAGATAGATAGATAGATAGATAGATAGATAGATAGATAGATAGATAGATAGATAGATAGATAGATAGATAGATAGATAGATAGATAGATAGATAGATAGATAGATAGATAGATAGATAGATAGATAGATAGATAGATAGATAGATAGATAGATAGATAGATAGATAGATAGATAGATAGATAGATAGATAGATAGATAGATAGATAGATAGATAGAAACCCCGAACGAATGTTTAAACTTCTACAGTATTTTATAATTCACGGCAAATTTTGTCATCCGAATAAAGTGACTATTTTGGGATGCGACCAAGGAAAAGACATCCAAGACTTAGCAACGGTTCAGCAACTACGATAAATTATTTAGACTTTTGCACATGTGACCTTTCCTGTGTCTTGTTTTTCCAGTTGCGAGACAGACAAGAATTTATTTGACACAAAGTTTAAATTGACAAGTCATTTTCCAAATATAGTGTTGATTTGTTCTTCTAACAGAAACCGATACAGAACGGATAAACGGCTGATTAGTTAAAAGAAAAAAAAGTAAAGATCCCTTTTCCCGCCTTAGGCGCATCGGGTATATGGGAAGAGCGTCCCATATGTTTACAGACCATCAGCACTCGATGGGTAATGTGATTCAGCATTACGCCAGCCGTTTTTACTTCCCCAGGACAGCCATCCTGGTACCCATTTAGGGCTTGGTCGACCTGCGACGCCCCATACCATGATAAAAATCCACGCAGCTAGCAGTGGGTTTCGATCGCGGCACGTTGGAATTACAAGTCGGACTCGCAACGCCTAAGCCACGGCTGATTAGTGAGACAAAAATACAAATAGAAACATGGGCTGGTGAGATGAGGAATTGGGTAAAAATAGGGCGGTAAGAAATTGACTCACTTTAACTTTTGTCAAATAATAAGTAACTAGATTGTTCTTTAACAGGAACCCACTGGGAGACAGAGAAGACATATCTATAAATCTGCAGAGAATAGATTAATTTTATGGAAAGAACATGAAGGAAAAGCGGGAAACAGCAAACGAAAATTGATTACCGCGTTCATGGTGTCAGATGGCCAATTTTCAATGCTTCTTTTTCTTTTATCTAGTCCTTGTTCTTCATTTAAGTATCAGGTTTTGAAATTATCAGCATTGTAAATTATATCTCGAAATTAACCAGAAAAATAGACTGAAATTAAAGTTAAAACGTGAAACGAGACTTTTAAGTTTTTAGGTAGAAAGAGAGAGAAATAAAAAGACAGAAAAAAGGAGACAAAGATAGAATTAAGATAATAACAGACGCCAGGCAAAAAAGGAGGGATAGCGAAAGAGAAAGGGCGAGAGAGAGAGAGAGAGAGAGAGAGAGAGAGAGAGAGAGAAGGAGAGAGAGAGAGAGAGAGAGAGACAGACAGACAGACAGACAGACAGACAGACAGACAGACAGACAGACAGACAGACAGACAGACAGACAGACAGACAGACAGACAGACAGACAGACAGACAGACAGACAGACAGACAGACAGGTAGGTAGGCAGGCAGGTAGGCAGGCAGATAGACATAAAAAAGAGATAAAGAGAAAGATAGACTGACAGAGTAAGAAAGAGACCGACAGACGGGCAAAATGAAACTCAACCTCACGAGAGCTGCACACTGGGCGATTACTACCCTGTAACCCGAAGTACAATGCGTCATTACTTGGATGAGAATCGCCCCGTTCAAATCCCGGAAACCCGATTCAACTTCCGGTTATATTAGGCACTCGGCGGTTGCAAAGTAAGCTAAGTTCAGCCGGGTGTGGCTATGTGTTGAGTACTGTAACCTTTAACCCTGGGGGTTCCAGTTTTCTAATTAAACATATTTCTACCACTCCTGATACTGATTTTTTAAAAAAAATATCATAAATAGCAGTATTATTATCCCTATTATTATTATTAATATTATTACCACTATTATTATTATTAATATTATTACCACTATTATTATTATTAATATTATTACCACTATTATTATTATTAGTGTTATATCTGCTATTGATATTATTATTATTAGTATCACTATTATTAATATTTTTTTTACTATTGTTATAATTACTATTATTAATACACTTATTATGAATAGTTTTATTATTATTACTATTACTGTTATTATTATTATTAATAATTATATTATTATTGTTATTATTATTATTATTATTATTTGTATTTGTATTCTCTCAATGGCAAATAAATATACATTTCGATTTTGTTAAAAAAACGTATCAAAGAAAACGTATATACATGGTTAGATGTGGCTATCTCGCCCCCCCCCCCCCACCCCCATCCCCAACACCCGATTTTGCATATTTTTCTATCGCCTCCTCTCCCCCCCCCCCCCCCCATTTTTTTCTCGCTTTTTTTCCTAAATATAATGGGGTGGGAGCTCTGCATATTATTAAATTTTGAGGTAGGCTTATTGTCTGAGTCCCCAGGCTAGGAAATCTCTAATCACTCTACACTGAGAGCATTAAATTGTGAAGGACAACTAAACGTGACTATCTCAACACAGAGAGCATCCAATCGTAAAGGACAACAAAACGTGACTATCTCTACACCGAGAGCATCTGAATGTGAAGGACAACTAAACGTGGCTATCTCTACACAGAGAGAATCTAATTGTGAAGGACAACTAAACGTGGCTATCTCTACACAGAGAGAATCTAATTGTGAAGGACAACTAAACGTGACTATCTCTACACTTAGAGAATCCAATTGTGAAGGACAACTAAACGTGGCTATCTCTACACAGAGAGAATCTAATTGTGAAGGACAACTAAACGTGGCTATCTCTACACCTAGAGCATTTAATTGTGAAGGACAACTAAAAGTGACTATCTCTACACCTAGAGCATTTAATTGTGAAGGACAACTAAAAGTGACTATCTCTACACCTAGAGCATTTAATTGTGAAGGACAACTAAACGTGACTATCTCCACACCTAGAGCATTTAATTGTGAAGGACAACTAAAAGTGACTATCTCTACACAGAGAGAATCTAATTGTAAAGGACAACAAAACGTGACTATCCCTACACCTAGAGCATCTAATTGTGAAGAACAACTAAACGTGGCTATCTCTACACTTAGAGCATCCAATTGTGAAGGTTTCATGACAAATTCACAAGAATATTCTAGACAACCAGGAGCATGTCTATGGAATGACATTACATCAGTTGCCACCAGGTTACATGACGGCATGTCTGTGGAATGACATCACATCAGTTGCCACCAGGTTACATGACGGCATGTCTGTAGAATAACATCATATCAGTTGCCACCAGGTTACATGAAGGCATGTCTGTAGAATGACATCACATTAGTTGCCACCAGGTTGCATGAAGGTATGTCTGTTGAATGACATCACATCAGTTGCCACCAGGTTACATGAAGGTATGTCTGTGAAATGACATCACATCAGTTGCCACCAGGTTACATGAACGCACGTCTCTACTGGCTGTTCAGGTTGTCGTGTGTTTGTTTTTTCATCCACATAAGTCATCTAGACCTGTTACCTGGCTGTTTAAATTGCTGTCTTTTTTTTTTAGTCAGACAGACAGACAGGAAGGCAAACAGACAGACAGACAGACAGACAGACAGACAGACAGACAGACAGACAGACAGACAGACAGACAGACAGACAGACAGACAGACAGACAGACAGACAGACAGACAGACAGACAGACAGACAGACAGACAGACAGGACAGGAAAGCACACACATAGACAGACACACAGACAGAGTGACGGACAGACAGACAGGTAGGAAGGCAGACAGGTAGACAAATAGACAGACACACAGACAGAGTGACAGGCGGACAGACGAACAGACAGACAGGTAGGAAGGCAGAAAGATAGACAAACAGACAGACACACAGAGTGACGGACGGAGAGACCAACAGACAGACACACAGACAGACAGGCAGACGAAAAAACAGACGGATGGACAGACAGTTATGCAGTTATTATCTGGCGGCAGTAAAGACGAACAGACGGACGGATAGACAGACAAGAAGCAAACAATACAACAATGAAACATAAAACCACTTACCTTATACAGGTAAAACACATTCTCCGTCGTGGCATTAGAAGTGGTGGACGCCGTTGTCAAGGTGACAGGACTATCCGATGTAACGCCATCCATTCTGAAGACGAACTACCACAGCTGATCTGACAGATTTCATTTGTCACTATTGCATGGTTTATTTCAGTCCACCAGCATTTGATAGCATTTGACTCCACGAACGGCCTTTTGATCTGAATTGACTAGTGTCTGCAAAATTATGCTGAATTCTTGGATCTGTGTAGTTCACGTGCATAAGCTGCCTGTTTGTCTCTTTCTTCGACTTACAGCCCAGTTCCTGCCCGACTAATAGGTCTTAAATCGGACTGGTCATGAGTCGAATTAAAGTACGTCTAGCCCTATATGCCCATTACGTCTCAATGCGTGGCAAAGGCTCTTTACTTTATTGTACATGTATAAGTCAAATTCATATTTGTCAACACTGTTTTTATTCAAACTGCGGTTTCCGACATTCTGCTACACAGAGTGGTGTCCATCTGCAATGTTTATACCCTGCTGCGTTCTAGGCATCACTTCAAGAAACTTTTGACCCTACCAATATTGTTATCTTTACTTACTACTTTTGTAGATCGTTGTAAGTCACATTGGTCGTAAGTCAAGAAGAAGGTGTATAGAAGTTAAGAAATTACGCATGGTTCATTTGTTATTTTTACAATATCACTGTAGACGTGTAATATTTATTTATAATTGTATTTATCTAATACCTTGGACTGCCAGAATAACTAACGCTAAATGCATGGAAATGGCTAATGAAAATAGAACATTATAGACAACAATGAGAAGAAAATAATGTTCTTTGGTCATGTAATAAGAAAAGGAGCACTAGAAAATATCCCGACAACTGGAAAGATCACTGGCAGAAGACGCAGACCAAGAGAAATGATGGTGGATAGCTTAAGACAGTGGCATGGAGGAATATCATCAGTAAAACTGATCCAAAACACCAAAGACCGATATCTGTGGCGACGCATGAAAACCTACGCCAGCAGGCAAGGTACCTGATGATGATGAGTTATCCAAGAGGGCGGTGTAAGCGCTCACTGTATGAAAGATATTAGGACGAAACGTGAACAGAGTTTTTATAAAATCTTCTTCTTCTTAGCGTTTGCCCGCTGTGAAATCTGGCGGAAAGTGCTGGTTGTTCGTCTATTTTTACTTTGGACTTGTGTGTGTATATGTTCTCTCGGGCAGATTATATCGAGTTGATTTTTCAGGTGTTCATACAAAACTCCTTACTTAGAGAACAATGAAGGCAGACTTCTAATCAAATTTCTTTTAGCTCCATGGGCATTGGTACGCTGCCAAAGGGGGGGGGGGGGGGGGTGGGGGGGGGGGGGGTGTTTACGGCAATGTCTCAAATGCCGTCATGTCAGTTCTTAATCAGCTCAACTCTGCTCAGCAACAGAATTGTTTTCATGTGACAGGATACGAAAAACAAGGTCTTAGAATAAAAATGATAATATGTCAAGAGTGAAGCCAACTGTTTGAACACAACATCGCTATGACATTAATCCTATCACATGTCATCAACAATGAAATGTGAATTCTGAACAAAACAGATTCAAACACAGTTGGGGACGGTATGTTATACTTTAGAAGCGAAAAAAAAGCCGGTCTAAAAATATATCATAGAGGGAATTAGTAAGTAAGTGAATGATTTGTGTACACAAGGGTTAAGTGAAGGAATTACACATACACAGGTTTAGTGATTGAATTTATCTACACACATGTTAAGATTAATTTATGTACACACAGGCTAAGTGAAGGATTTATGTACATATAGGTTAAGAGAATGAATTATGTACACAAAGGTTAAGTGAATGGTTTATCTACACACAGTTTAAGTGAATGGTTATTGTACACACAAGTTATGTGAATTATTTGTGTACACGCAGATAATGTGTATAATTTATGTATACACAGGTTAAGGGATTGATTAGTGTACATGTAGGCTCCGTAAATGATTTATCTACACAAAGGTTAAGTCATTGATTTATGTACATTCTAGTTAAATGATTGATATGTGTACACCCAGGCCAAGTGAATGAATTTATTTACACGTAGGTTAAGTTAATAGTTTTATCTATGTACACAGGTTCAGTGGATGATTTATGTACACAAAGGTTAAGTGATTGGTTTATGTACACACAGGCTAAGTTAATGGCTTTATTTACAGTTAAGTTAAGTGAATGGTTTTATCTATATACAGATTTAGTGAATGATTTATGTACGCAAAGGTTAAGTGATTTATTTATGTACACATAGGCTAAGTGAATGGTTGTAAGGACACAGTGTTAAGTGAATGATTTGTGTACACACAAGCTAAGTGATTAATGTATGTACACACAGACTCAATAAATGATTTATGTACACAAAAACCTACCCTTACAGGGCCTCAATGAAATGTAAAATAAGGATGGATTTATTTGTTGGCAAATATGGCAAGCAGACGATCAGCTCCGACACAGATTAGAAATAATGTTCTAGTGACTGATCAACTGGCAGCTGTAAGATGTTGGACCTGCCGACTTTATATTTAATAATGAATAATAAACTGCGAGTTATGAGTTAGATTATCTTCACAGCACTCCGGACACATCCATAGGCGCTCAGATTTCCCTCTCAACATATTTATCAGCGTCGTGCGGTTAGTGGTACCAGTCCTATGTTGGTTAACAAGACTTCGTGTGCGTCCAGTGTGCTTCTCATGCTTGGCTGTGCCGATCTGTAATCCCAATTCACGTTGTGGACACGTTGCTTCCAAAATCCTCAGAGCGTCCTATCTCTCTAAGGCCAATGACAATGTCTGCGTGATCCATGGGCCGGCCATCTTCAATTATTGCAGTGCCTGTCAGGCTTTCTGCTCTCTCATTACCAACAACGCCTGCATGCCCTGGGACGGGTTGCAATGGCTTGCTACACACACAATAATACGAAAGAGTAGAATGTTTTTGTAGCAAACGTCTGATGTCGTTAATTTCCAGGTTCGACTTTTGTGACAGATTGTCATGGCGGTGTCGTAATTGTAATACAAGTTGCAGCGTACGGACAGGTTCGTTGTTTGCCAGTTGTGAACTCCTAACCGAAAAAAGACAAGGTGGTGATGATGATGTTTTAATTTTAGGTATATTAGATGAGCTTTTGAGGCCCTGTGAGGGTATGTTTTTGACGTAGATAATTTGGGGCTGTTATATGAAGGAGTGCTAATTTATGTACATACAGGTTAAATGATTGATAGATGCACACACATTTTTAGTGAATAGCTTTGTCAATGCTTAGGTTAAGTGAATACTTTTATTTATGCTTAGTTGTTTATCCTTTACAGAACGTTGCAGAACCAACCCCAACAGCACCTGGCTGTTGTGTGGTTTTTCTAAGCAAATTTACGTCAATTATTTTGCCATTGCCTACTGTACGGTCGGCTTTCTTGATACCACTGTCGAAGCCAACGCAACGTGCATGGCCCGCAGCTGGGATTGAACCCAGTACCCCGGCATTACGAAAGCGTTCGCATCGACTTAGCCACAGAGCCGACGGTTTTATCCGTATACGGAGGTTAAATTAATTATTTATGTTCGGAAAGGTTAAGTGAATGATTTATGTACGCAAAGGTAAAGTAAATGCTTTATGTACACAAAGGTTAAGTGAATGATTTATGTACACACGGCTAAATGATTTATTTATGTACACACAGGTTAAGTGACTGAGGTGGGTTTAGTGGAGAATTTTGTGTGCATAATTCTCATTTCTTGTCTGTCTCAGCTCACACACAAAGTTTCTGTCATTTTCCTACTTCTGTCTATACTAGTCCACAATTTTCCTGTCATTTTCTTACATCTACCTAAACTTGTCCACATTATCGATGTTATTTTCTTACATCTACCTATACTTGTCCACATTATCGATGTCATTTTCTTACATCTACCTAAACTTGTCCACATTATCGATGTTATTTTCTTACATCTACCTATACTTGTCCACATTATCGATGTCATTTTCTTACATCAACCTAAACTTGTCCACATTATCGATGTTATTTTCTTACATCTACCTAAACTTGTCCACATTATCGATGTCATTTTCTTACATCTACCTATACTTGTCCACATTATCGATGTCATTTTCTTACATCTACCTAAACTTGTCCACATTATCGATGTTATTTTGTAACATCTACCTATACTTGTCCACAATTTTCCTGTCAGTTTCCTACATCTACCTAAACTTGTCTACAATTTTTCCCGTTATTTTCCTACATCTACATAAACTTGTCTACATTTTCCCGGTCATTTTCCTACATCTACCTAACTTGTCTACAATTTCCCTGGCTTTTTCTTGCATATTGTTTGTTTGAGTATCCAGAAGCCACGAGTTGTTAACCCTTAGGCTCGGTATTATGGATTTTGAAACCTTTCGGCCTTGATTCCATTGTAAATACGTTAAATCTGGGAGAAAATGTGGCTTTCCTGCCTACCACCTGGATTGAACCCGGACCACAAGGAGTTCGTCACCCGGTCTCCGCGCAATCTGGTTTAGCCAACTACACTAGAGAGCCGGGCTTTTCTTACATATAACCAAACATGTCCACAATATTCCTGTAATTTTCCTACTTCTATATTTACTTGTCCACAATAATCCTGTCATTTTCCTA
>CAJHNH020001955.1:132500-134009 GCA_905116865.2 Candidula unifasciata | reverse complement strand
ACTACCTATACTACCTGACATGGACCAACTGTCACCTATACTACCTGACATGGACCCAAACTGGACACCTATACTACCTGGACATGGACCTACCTGACATGGACTGTCACCTATACTACCTGACATGGACCAACTGTCACCTATACTGTAACCTACCTACTCCCAACTGGAGACATGGACCAACTGTCACCTATACTACCTGACATGGACCAACTGTCACCTATACTACCTGACATGGACCAACTGTCACCTATACTACCTATGGACCACCACCTATACTACACATGGACCAACTGTCACCTATACTACCTGACATGGACCAACTGTCACCTATACTACCTGACATGGACCAACTGTCACCTATACTACCTGACACCAACTGTCACCTATACTACCTGACATGGACCAACTGTCACCTATACTACCCAACATGGACCAACTGTCACCTATACTACCCAACATGGACCAACTGTCACCTATACTACCTGACATGGACCAACTGTCACCTATACTACCCGACATGGACCAACTGTCACCTATACTACCTGACATGGACCAACTGTCACCTATACTACCTGACATGGTCACCAACTGTCACCAACCTATACTACCTGACATGGACCAACTGTCACCTATACTACCCAACATGGACCAACTGTCACCTATACTATACTACCTGACATGGACCAACTGTCACCTATACTACCTACATGGACCAACTGTCACCCTGACCAACTGTCACCTATACTACCTGACATGGACCAACTGTCACCTATACTACCTGACATGGACCAACTGTCACCTATACTACCCAACATGGACCAACTGTCACCTATACTACCTGACATGGACCAACTGTCACCTATACTACCTGACATGGACCAACTGTCACCTATACTACCTGACATGGACCAACTGTCACCTATACTACCTGACATGGACCAACTGTCACCTATACTACCTGACATGGACCAACTGTCACCTATACTACCTGACATGACCAAACTGTCACCTATACTACCTGACATGGGACCAACTGTCACCTATACTACCTGACATGGACCAACTGTCACCTATACTACCTGACATGGACCAACTGTCACCTATACTACCTATACTACCTGACATGGACCAACTGTCACCTATACTACCTGACATGGACCAACTGTCACCTATACTACCTGACATGGACCAACTGTCACCTATACTACCCAACATGGACCAACTGTCACCTATACTACCTGACATGGACCAACTGTCACCTATACTACCTGACATGGACCAACTGTCACCTATACTACCTGACATGGACCAACTGTCACCTATACTACCTGGACCAACTGTCACCTATACTACCTGACATGGACCAACTGTCACCTATACTATACTACCTGTCACATGGACCAACTGTCACCTATACTACCTGACAACATGGACCAACTGTCACCTATACTACCTGTGGACCAACTGTCTATACTACTACCTGACATGGACCAACTGTCACCTATA
>CAJHNH020001955.1:125000-130000 GCA_905116865.2 Candidula unifasciata | reverse complement strand
GAAGAAGAAAAAGAAGAAGAAAAAGAAGAAGAAAAAGAAGAAGAAGAAGAAGAAGAAGAAGAAGAAGAAGAAGAAGAAGAAGAAATTATTTTTATCAAGTGCTGAATGCCAATTAAATGTAATATTATGTTTGACAAACATGAAAATTATAAACAAATACTTGAAAAAAAAAAAAAAAGCATTTCTTTACCACGGCCCACTAGAGCTTTTTTATAAAGTCATCGAGGTCAGTGGAAATTCATGTGTTTTTGTGCCTTTTTTTTTTTTTTTTGCAACTCCAAGGGCCGGTGTGTATTCACAATGTTTTTCGAGTAGATTTATACACAAAAACAGTTTTATTATTTTGCAACACATTTTTGAAAATTAATTTTTATTTTGAAGTAAATTAGTGTGCTATATATTATTATTTTCATTATAATTATTTTATTTTATAATAATCATCTGTAAAAGGATAATTAATTAAAAAAAAAAAAAAAAACACTTGTTGCAAATTAATGAAACTGTAATTTAACTAGTGCATACATCTACTCGATAAACACAGTGAACACGCACGGTCCTTCGGAGTTGCATAAAAACGGGAATTTCCACTGACATGGAAGGCCTTTAACAAATAAAGCTATGGTGGGCCGTGGTCTGTACCTTCTGCATTTTCTTTCTTTACTCTTAGAATGCCTTGCGGCGTTAGGGTGTCAAGAAAGGGTGGCTAAGAAAGGGATACTTATTTTCGGCCAGCATCTAACCTGGGTCAGTTTCGGACATCCCAAAGAGGAATTTGTGTTACACTAGTGTCAATGTGAAAGTCTAGTTCAAGTGTGACCTTCTGAGGATTTTGAAGACGCCGTGACTGGTCCAGCAAACCGACAGCGGCTTACTTGGTGCTCGTAGAAAAATGAAGAGATCTCACGTCTGTGGCTAGTTGGTGTAAAGGGGGAGGGGTTGTGGGTGCCCCTCGGATACAAAGATGTAAGCCTCCAAGTTCCTGCGCCCCTTGTATCTGAGATGTAAAAATCAACTACGGCCATCTTAACTACAAAAACAGACATCGAGTGTTCGCCTAATTTCCCCCCTAAGGTATACATAAGCTCAGTATCTCACTTTCTAACCTAGCGATTTCATCACCCCGAATTTGTTCAACAGGTGAGCAGTATGAGCTAAATCTTTCCTGTATGTACTCTTTCTTTCGCATTTTCTTGTTTCGTTATATGCATGCATAGTTTTAGAGCGGCCGTAGTGCAGTGGCTGTAGGTTGACCATACTTTCCGTTGTCACTGGGACATTACCTTTTTGTGGGTGTGACAGTCACCCCATCGGTAGTCACTAGATAAAAGTTACAATTATAGTTATATATGTAGACCTTTATTAGGTTTCATTACTTTAGATACTTTTAATGACTGACATTTGTTGATGAGAATTTTCTGATTGTAGCATGTATTGTTTTCTTTTATTGCAGTTAATGGCACATTGTTTCGTTTATTAATAGCAGCAATAAATCGGATTTTAATATTGTGATCATCAAGTGCCTGGCCGACTGGCGTGGGTGATCATGCCTCTCCACAATCTGTGATCGGCAAATGTGTATATCAGTTCGTGTGCTGAAACCCCTCCATTCCATGACAAAAGTCTGTCAAAAATCTTCTCATGCTGTCTGCCTCCAGCTCTCTTTCCACATATTTTCCAGTGGTCACAACATGTTCCATTTTCACTCTTCTCAAAACATGACCAAATAAAGAATAATTGTCTCCTTATGATGATTGTGATAAGTTGTTTTCGAGTACTAGCCTCTTTCAAAACTGGCCTCTTTCAAAACTGGCCTCTTTCATAGCTGTTCAAGGAATTCTAATGATTCTTCTGTAAAACCACATCTCCGAGGCCTCAAGATATTGTTTGTCTTGTTTTTTCATTGTCCAGGCTTCACAGCCGTATGTTAAAACTGTCTCTATATTTTAAAACCATGCATTTCTTTATTATATTCTAGGACGACCGCGAAGATCTATAGATAGTTCTTGACAGGTATGAACCAGTGTTGCCACTTTGGATGTTTTACATCCAGATTTAGATGTGTGTTTTTCTTGCATTTAAATAGCGTTTCTGATGTTTAGATGATAGATGTTCTTCTAGATGTTATTCATTTAAAGTGAATTTATCAAATCTTACCTAAGAAACAGGATGAAATTTGACCTCTTAAATGATGTCTTGACAATAAAATTCGGCCTGATAAGAGTAGGAAAAGGCTGTTCCGTTTATCAGCTCCCTGATTGGGTATTAAAAGAAATTAGAACAGCTAAAGCATACCAGAGTCACTTTGGATCTGAAGCTTCAACTTCATCATCCAAGCTAAGTTTATCCTGTGGATCTTGTGAGGCAGACTTCAGTAAAGATGAAGACATGATTCTATAGAGTAAGTCATATCAATTGCTATGTTATTTGTGACTCTTTCCATTTAGATGGAGTTTTTTTCTAGATGTTTTTCATGCACATTTAGATGTTTTAAGATATTTTTTGACTCCGTTTTGGATGTGTTTTGTCAAAGAAAAGTGGCAAAACTAATATCAACCCTGCTCTCGCTGCTGCACTACCACGAATTTTGCTTACAAAGTCCATGCCGTGTGGCGTTGGTAGTCATGTCTATCCACAACCTTCTGTCTCGTGTACTTTTAGTCAACTCTGATAACTGATGATACTGCATTCCATGATGTCCAGCATGTTTTCTCTCGATCTCCCTTTCCATCTCTTCCCTTCCAACTTTCTTACCGTCTTGATGTAGTCCAGTTTGCTTCTATCTATGACATGACCAAATAATATAGACTGTCTCCATCTAAAGTGGGCAATCAGTGCTCTTCGCCAGTCAGTTTCTCTTAATACTTCTTCGTACCTTTTTTTTTTTAAAGTCCAGAGTATTCTCATCATTTATCTTCATTTTGTAAAAATGATGCATTTGCTGGAGCAATTCTACATTTAACTTCTTTAATACACTTTCTATCTGATGTTATTAGGTTACCTAAGTACTTAAACATATCAACTTGCCTAAGCTATTCTACATTTGACTACTTTAATACACCTTCCATCTGATCTTATCAGGGTGCCTAAATACTTAAACATATCAACTTTCTTGGGGATTGTTCCATTTAAAGAACCACGAATAGTTTTGTCCATATCATCCAGTGAGTGGGCCGATGTATTAAAATATACGTCTGACACCGTATGCCCAATTACCCAGAGTTTGAGAAAGAGTCCTTGACCTCTGGGTTCAACTGGGTAAAGATTCGACGTCACAACATTCAGGACAAGCCCATACTAGCTCCGCCTTTCTCCTCAACAGCCAGCGAAGAACCTGATTGAACCCGATGTCATCTGGTTAAAAACTTGTCCTGCCTTTTCTCTGAGAGTCCTTTACATAAATGTGTGCATAATTTTAAAGATTTTTTTTTTTTGTTTTTTGTTTAAAGGAAACATCTTTCATACTTGTTTAGTATGCGATGTAATTAGAATTTAATGAACAGTGTTGTAAAGTTCTCTTTACAACAGGGATATTTAACAGGCGGCGAGCCGTCCAAATATGGCCCGAGGAGGCATAGAAAGTGACCCGTAGATTAACTACCAATTATATTGTATTGGGGAGTCGACGTGGCAGAGCGACTAGAGCGCACCGCGGATCGGAAGGTCGGAAGCTCGTTCCCTGGAAGAGCCAGACTTTTCTTCAAAAAATTACTTTGGCTCCCAGGTTTACCAAGCCTTGAGTGGGTACCAGGTGCAGTCCCTGGAAGTAGAGGCGGCCGGCGTGATGCTGACCACATCACCCATCTTGTGCCGTTGGTCTATAAAATATAGGTCTAGCCCTATATACCCTATACGCATAAAGGCATGGAAAAGGGTCCTTTACTTTTTTTATATTGTATTACTGAACTTGCTGTGCTGTGGCTCAGACATCCTGGTCCGCGAAGATCCCCACTAGCAAATATGTTTCCTCCTGAATAAACTCTAGCTGAATGGCGCTACTTTGCTGGCAAGTGGCGAATCGAGCATGTGAGACTACACGTATATTTTTATAGACCACGATGGGTGCTGTGATCAACATTACGCCGACAGCCTTTACTTCCCAGGACTCCACTTGGTACCTATATAAGGCAATATTGACTAGTCAGTCAAGGTGATTCCAGTACTAACCTATGGATGCGAGAGCTGGAAATCAACGAAAACTCTAGACACAAAATTAGACAGTTTTGAAAATAAATGCCTTAGAAGAATACTAAATTTCAAATGGTCAGATTTCCGAACCAATACACAAATAAGGCAAGAATCCAGGCAAGAGTATGTGTCTAATTTTATACGAAAACGCCGCTGGAACTATGTCGGCCACGCCCTTAGAATGAATAAATCAAGACTTCCTTACCAAGCCCTCATTTGGACACCACAGGGGAAAAGATCTCGTGGAAGACCAAGGGAAACCCTACGTAGAACTATCATCAGGGAAGGCTCGCTCATGGGCCACTCAAACATCCAAGACCTACAACGGATTGCAACGGACCGCCGTGCATGGAGAGTCACGACCTCTGCCCTATGTGCCGCACTCGACACAAGAGGAAAGACTAACTAACTAACTAAGTCAAGGTCATGTTTGAACAACAATCCCGGCACCATGAGGATTTGAACCCACGGCCTTCAGATTCGCAGGCCGTCGTCTAGTCGCTACACCACGGCGTCTTCAGATCAATGCTGTATTTACACGAAAAGTTTAGTATTCATCGTGGGTTTTTTGCTATCCAGCAACTAATCGTTTGGTAAGTACCTTGTTAAAAGTAGCATGTCATCTTCATGATGTCATATGTCAGCGCAGTATTTATTAGCTATTGTGTAGTTTTAACTAGACAAGTTTTCGTTCAGTAGTTTGCTATTGATTTCTGTTTTCAACGACGCTTCTATCATTTTCTAAATCAATGCGAAGCGATCTGCTATCAAATCGCCTGCAGCTGATTGTGAATCCCAGTGTGCTAAGGGGGGTG